>OX101788.1:14578162-14710662 GCA_944452715.1 Ophion slaviceki | reverse complement strand
TATTTGCAATGTCTCGTTTGAACGCGCACCGTGAGAGAAAAACAGAGAAAGTACGGAGACGATAACCTACGTCACGCAGCAGTCACAGTTTTTTTTAGTGCGTATATGTACACTCCTACGTGCACTTTTCGAAAAGGTTTTCTGCATTTCTCGAGATATGCCCTGTCCAATGCTTGATAAATTCCCGTAGTACAAAATGTACTTAAAGTACGGCGAATACAGTAGACTTCGTGCAAATACGATCGCGCACGAGTCGTGCTTCCCCCTCCTCTCGCGGGTGTCCCCACCAACGACGGGCCGGCGCCGATAGGCCCGCGCGGCCTCGCTCCGCGCTCCCATTGGCTCTCCGCCCGCGCACGCGTACGAGCGGAGCTCCCACCACTCTCGAGGACTGGCGGGGCACCAATGACAGACTCTCGACGGAATCCCGAAAGAAAATCCATGAATTCAAGCTGTAGAAACATTCGTTCAAGTCTTCAATGACTAAAAACACTTTAGGTCGTAGCTTCTTGCATAAATTGGCAGAACAATATTGTCCATCTAGTACGCGCTACTCGTACTCCACTGTACGTGTACCACTAAAGTCTCTTTAACCTCTCCAGTTGCCAACCGTACGGAGATTTATATACGAGCCATCTTCTATTACTTTCCGTATAGACAAAGGTCGTAAAAGCTTCTCAGCGGCGGAGCTCGACTTTATTTCCCCCATTTATACTTCCCTCCCTATGTTTCTTCGCTCCGTTTCGTTGAGGTGAAATAGGTCGAGATTCCCGAGAGATATTGCACGCACAGAGGACTAAAAAAATGCAAGATTGAGTGCATCCATGTTCCAACTTATATGTATCATGTACATTTGTGTGTTTTTTTGCGTAGTTTTTTCTCCACGTCTCTCTTTCTCGCTTCAATCGTTCCGTAGCGGCAATACGCGAGTCTTTGCTCGTTGCGCTTCGTACCGAGAGCGAGCGTCTTCTTGCAAGCGATGCTCTTGAGAGACGAAGGAGGCATCGAGATCTCTTGGTCTTGACGGTTACTCGAGCAAATGCTATATGTCTGTACTCACACACGCATACATGTATACACACATACACGTGTCTATGCATATATATATATATATATATATATGCATATGTATATCTATATAAAAAGAGGCGAGAGCGAGAGGAGCCACGAGGCTAAGCAGCCTCGGCGGAGGTGGAGAGACCCACCCGACTCTCCTCCTCGACGTCGTCGCCGTCGAGTGCGTGATAGCGCCGAGGGAACCGCGAGGAAACCCGCGCTTGTTTTGTCCGATCCTTTCGCAGTCTCGGCATCGCATCCTCGACGCGAGCTCTCGCGCGACGCGCGAGATACAAAAGTCGCCCGGTATTCATCGGTCACGCTAATGATCTTTCTCCAAATTCAACGATCTAATGATCTTTTTCAAAATTTTACACCGCTCTCCCTCTCTCTATCAACGTTCCGTTCCGAGTGTTCCGAGTACGAGGACCGCGAGTTCGAGGACACGAAAAATTCAGTGAAGTCAGGCGACGAGTTTTTCATGCCGAATTATTTTGATGATCGGAAAAATAAAAATACTTGACTTGAGTGTGTACGCGGGTAAAAAGAGTGCGATATATCTGGACTAGATCGAGAGCGCTTTGTTGGGAGAAAAGATTCAACATGCTGCCAATTGCAAGGATAATCATCGTTTTGAACGCCGCAGTGGTACGAACTTTCATACGTCAGACATGTAGATGATAACCTAACGAAGGCACGAGCGCGTGGAATTTCGCGAAATTGCAGGCAGGATCGAACGATCGTAGAAGATTCGCGGGAATTTTAGGAAAAAAAGAGCTGTTTTTGGTTGAGGGAAAGGGGTGTGGCAAAAACGAATCAACGAGTGAAAATCGAAGTAGAGGAGAGTAGAATTGTGTACGTGTATGGGTAGAATAGATAAGGCGGTAGACGCGTACGATTTATCACGTTCCGACAGAAAAGTCAGTGTGTCTCTCGCGAGCAATTAGTCACGCTAAAAGCCCGTAGCCGGCACAAGATCTCCACGCGCTTCTCCCGTAGCTTTATCAGCTTGCCTCTCTTTTTAGGTGAGAGTAAAATGTGCCGGTGTCTGTGGCCGTCTCGCTTCGCTCGTGTCGAAGGCGAATGAAAAGTTTATGCATTGTAGTGCTTGTTTCGTTGCAGTTTTTATTTTATGCATACTGTGTATTATTCAATGCAGTGTTCATTCAATTATCGATGTTATCACTGATTTTCATTATTTGCCACTCGTTCCCCCTCTCGTTGATTCGCCATTCTCTGGAACATCTTTTACCACTTTGTTTCATTGTTTTTCCGTCCGCTTAAGGGGTTAGGCTACTGTGAGGAGTAGAAGATCAAGGTTGTTTGAAGAAATCAAATTTGAAGGAATGAGCAAGATGATTGAAAAATCGTTGGAATATTTATTTGTATGTACGTTAAGGGATGACACCACTCTGGTGGCAGAAAATAAGGCCTAACTTCGACAACTTATTTTGAAAGTATGAAAAAAGGAATAGGATTTCTTTTGAGAGGGTTTATTTAACACATACACTGACAAAGAAGAATTGTGAATGTGAGAAATGCATTTTATTGTCTCGAAATGTTGTTGTTTTAACAGTTGCTCAGACATGCTAAATAAGCTACAGTTCACACCACTATACTATTTTACCACCAACTATAGTATTTTGTTATGACAATCAAAAATCAAGTTGAACGTATTTAAAGATACATTTTGTTAAACCAACTGAATTTTGGATGGATGAACGAATTTTTTTTTCAGTGTATTAAGGCGTTACCCCCACTTGTAGCGCAAAAAAGGGCTTTTTCATGAATTTTTTTAAAGAAAACTACAAAACTTTTTTAATCGATCAATATACCATCTTAAAGAACACATCTTGAAGAACTTTCAGTAATTTTTTTATTGAAAAATATTACATTGCTTAGTGGCAAATGGCCGTCAATGAAATAATGTTTTTATATACACGGTTTGCGGTGACCAACATTGCGGCGAAGTGGATCATCTGAAAAAAAAATGCGGATGGATTTAGTCAAATATAAGTATAAACTAGTCTTTAATCGAAGGATTTTAAAAAGTATTCATTTTTCACAAAATGGCGGACAGTCAAAGTTAATGGTTCGATTTTAACGAAAAAAAACGGCCGTTTTTTGGCTATAAAACGGCCATTTTTTTCGAAAAAAAAATTGAACGATTAAAGACTACATTTTTATGTATTAAATAAGCCTGCAAAATTTCAAGAAGATCGGGTCATTAGTGTTCGAGTAATCTTGGTCACCGACTTCAGAAATGCCATTTTGAGAAAAACGCGTTTAAAGTTTCAATTTCAGTTTACACGAAGAAAATATTTTTTTTTGTAAACTTACATAGAGTCATCTATTCCGGGCCCGTACAGAAGTATGGACCCGGATACTTATACTTCAAAAAAATGCAATTAAAAAAAATCGATTTTTTCAAAATCGCAAGTGCGGATAACCCCTTAACAGTTGCTCAGACATGCTAAATAAGCTACAGTTCACACCACTATACTATTTTACCACCAACTATAGTATTTTGTTATGACAATCAAAAATCAAGTTGAACGTATTTAAAGATACATTTGGTTAAACCAACTGAATTTTGGATGGATGAACGAATTTTTTTTCAGTGTATTAAAGTATAAAAAAAATCATCATAATTTTCGTACAAAATGGCGGCGACAAGGCCCATCTTGAGAAACGTGTTTTTTACAAATAGCTTCACGGGAGGACGGTTTTCTCGTAAAGTATAGGACCTGGAACAAAAACCAAAAAAAATGATAATCTATATATTATTAGCTATGGGACTACGTAGGGAATTGTTTTTATGATATTTTGAAAAAATGTCGCACTTTCAAAGAAATAAATCGACTTTTCGCCCAAAAAATAAGCAGTTAAAGACATTTTCGCTACAGAACCAATTGCATATTGTTTTTATGATCCCAAAGTTTTTTTTTAAGCCAAAAGAAAACAATTGTTTCAAAATCCTAGCGTGGTGTTATTCCTTAAGAAAGTTGTGTACTAAATTTCATTTTTGAATATTAATAATTGAAGAAATTAGAAAGAATCCCGTGGACTTCTGAACGTGGGACTTTTCGGTGTACTAGATTTTGGCCATTTTGATATGAAACAAACAAAGCGAGTTTTTTTTTTTAAGTAGATAATATTGGGCCGTGACCGGGTTTTCCTTCGTTATCCTGTTTCAATCATCCAAAGAAAATTGGAATTTTTGTTCGATCTTTAAAGAAAAAATGACATTATTGTTAATAACCAATGGAATAAATGTTAAGAAGAAAAACGTTGGTCAAGGCTAAACTACTGTAACACTGAACAAGTGTACCGAATTTCAACTCAATCCATTCATTAGATGTCGAGAAATCGTGTACGCCGTTTTGACAAATATAGTTTCGAAAAAAACGCGTTTAAAAGTTTACTAGCCGTTCTATCGTTGTAATCACAAGTTTACCTTCAATCTGCGATTCCTCGATCATATTTTGGACCTTCATCGCCAATTTGACTTGTCTCGAGCAACGAACGATTTTTTGACATTTTCACAGTAGCTTAACTCCTTAAGGCGAGATATACATTTACAACGATTAAAAAAAATCCGTTTCTTTTTTGTCTCTAAACGATAGAAAGATATATGTACAATATTTTCCCAAAACTTTCAAAGCGAAATTCGAAAAACTTCAAACGTTACAGCCCCTCAATGCTGTGGCTCACCGTTCGGATTCCGAGTGGGCGTAAACTTCAAACACGTTTTTCTCAAAATTACATTTTCGAAATTGGCGTGCCAGATAACTCAAAAACTATTAAGCCGATTGAGTTGAAACTTGGTAGAAATATTGATAATATTGCTGCCTTCTACTCGACGAGAATTGTTTTTAAAACAATGGAAATAAAACTACTTTTTTAATCCAAATTTTGCAGAAATTCTGGGTGAAATATTGATTTTTTTTTTCGTAAATGCGTGCCATTCTCTTAACTCCTTCGTTGGCATTGACGCAATAGTGCGTCAATCTTTATTTCCCTATTTAACTTGCTCTGATTTGAAATCGGAGCCTCACTCGGAGGTTTTTGGGCTCGCTGAATCCGAATTTGAAGTCAAAATTTGGAAATTCAAAACGGCGACGTCAATATGGCGGATAAAAATCAAAAACTTTACTCGATTTAGATGAAAACGAGTACTCCGGGATTTTTGAGGTGGCTTATTACGAACCTGAACTTTAAATTTGAAAATTCAGAATGTTCAGACTCATAATCAGTGACCTACACAACCTATGAGTACTGAGTGTCATCTAAATCAATCTGTATTATTTGAATATTCATTCGCCATATTTGTTCGTCATTGTGAATTCCTGAATTTTTAGTCCAGATCCGTAAACAGCACCCTCAAAAACCCGAGTACAAGTTTTCAGAATAAAAAAAAATATCCTGCCATTTTGGGCACTTTTTGTCGAATTCTCTCTGCCAACGACGGGGTTAAATTTGCATTTCCCTCATTTCAATTACTGTCAAAAGAAACTATACATGTTCTAACTGAAATTTTCAAAAAAAAAATTGCAAACCAAAGTCTACCGGAAGCTAGACTGCACGCCGATTCCCAACTCCCGCGGCAACGTTACTTTAACATTCTGCCACCGCCATTTCGATGATGAATAAAATAAATAAAATTATTTTGTATACTTAAATATACTATTGAAGTATATCCATAGTTTCATAAATATAGAATAATTATTTCTTATTTTTAAAATTAAAGTAATTGTATATCGCGATCGTGAAATGTTTCTTCCCATTGGCTTGTTAATTGCTCATATTTTCCCAAAATTACGATTTTTCCGACCGACTGTACCGCTCCGATTTTCGTAACTTTACTCTCGCAAGGTCGAGTGATTTTAAAACTGTTCGACATCTTGTCGATGCTCAATGTAGTTAATAATAATGGAGTTAATAAGCGAATATACTGTTTTCTCTTTCATTTGGAATTTATTTTTCTTTAGACTTTTGTTTCTTCGTGTATAACGCAATTTCATTGAAACATTTTTAAATAATTGCAAAGTTTTATCGATGTATAGCGTCTCAGTGAATAATCTTGCTCCAATTTCGAACCTCGTAGATCGCGTATCTTCGTCATAACTATACTATAAAAAGTACACACACGCACATACCCTCATACACACACACGCGTATTATATATATATATATATATATATATATATATATATATATATCGCTGATCTCACTCCCGCGCGGTAACACGCGGGAACGGCTCAACAGCCAGGAGCAAGAGCAGCGAAAGTCCCGCAGCAATTAATGATCCGATCGGCGCGAGATCGGCTGGGGCCCGTGGGTCGTCGTTTTATTCCGATCAGACCGCTCGTGATCCTTGTAAGGCCGGATTCACACTAACAACACACTTTATATATATATATATATATATATATATATATATATATATACTTTTTTCTATTCTATATATATACAAACTGGCCATCGCGGACAACGCTCTCTCACAAGTACAGGCTTGTTGGATATATTACACGGGAACGTGAAATTTCTCGCTGCCTTTCTTCTATGATCAAATAAGTTGACACACTTATGTAAAGAGTAACTTTTTTTTCTCTCTCTCGTCTTCCGTTTACCGTATCGTACGTGTTTGCTCTCGACGTGTGGCGCGCCAGCGTAATAAACACGGGGAAGCTGGTTTTACCACTTTCCGTAAAGTCACCAACCGACCTCGCGATGATTTTCGGAAGGAAGTTGTAACGATACTGATTGTGAATAAATCGATCATTTGTGGGAGACATACCGTGAGCGAATTTTACCGTGAGTGAATTTTACGTCACTGAGTTAATCCCTTAATCATTATTTTAAGGGATCATCGCAGTTAACGGGTCGAAAAACAACTGATTTTCGCGTTTTTTTTCGATGGTTAAAATACGATGATCCGTCTGATTTGTTTATGTCAAATCCAAGCACTCATGAAGAACGGAAAATAAATTTTTAAACGTTTATTTTTATTTTTTTGGGTTTTATTAAACGGTTGAAAATGTCTTCGAAAAAAAGAATCCTCACGGTGTACACGGCTGGGGCCGTAAATATTATCTGAAAGAAAAATTTGTAAAAAGATTATCAATCGGTATGAAAGCCGCTAACTTGCTCTGGAAGTTTTTTAAAATAAACATTGACAAAATGGCGGCGGTTTGAAAAAAAAAGTATCGAATTTAGCCTATCTTTTTGAGAGTCTGTCATTAAAAAAAAATGAAGATTTCAAAAGAAGATAAAGCTTCCATAGGACGACAAAGAATGGCGTGAAGAATGTTGTGTCAAAATTTGAGACGACTAGCTTGAAAACTCCTCCTTGAGAGTGCACAGCTTTTTGAAAAATTACATTTTGAGAAAAACGCGTTTAAAGTTTCGAGTGCGAAATTTTCATTTAAATTGTGTATTTACGATCAATCGGCGATGCCATGTCCGTGTTCATAACCGTCTATACTATCGGATAAAGTTTTAAAAAATCGATTTTTTGTTTAATTTCCATTGCGATGATTCCTTAACAATTGATACGAATTATCAAATTATTCATGCTGTTGAAGTTTGCATTGTTGGAATGCAACGGAAATTCTTCTTATTTCCTTTTCCCCATCGTTATACCAAATAGTTTTTAAAATATTATGAAAAATTAAATATTAAACTATAATAAAAATATTAAAATACTTTGTGTAATTATACCAAATATTTTTCGATAGATTTATGTTGTAGGTCTCTAATGAGCACCTTAAAAAAGTTTCGCAGTAGCTTTGAGAAGTCAAAAACAATGGAATTTGAAAACCTCGATTTGTTGCCTTCCAACGATGCAGGCTTCAATATCATCATTATTTACTAATTGTTTTTTATATATATTCCTATGTGACTTATGGTCACCGCTGAGAAATAAATTTATCGAGATCACGATCCTTCTCGTGTCTACGCCGTCCGTGGATTTTTTTTCGCTTCGAAATTGAAATTCAAATCGCGCGTACGTTTAAAAAGAATGAGCGTGCTTTATGGCCTCGTGTGTCTGCTCGTAAATGGGCCCTTTGCGGTGTACAGAATGCTCCGGAGTGACAGCTCGCGGCGCATTCGCGAGCAAAAGTCTTCCTGGTACAACCCTTAACCCCGCGGTGACCCGCAGGAACTTTTGCAGGGATTTACACGAGAGATATGATTTTTTTTTCTTCCCTTCACCGAGCAAACCTCCTTTGCTCTCGCTTCCTGCTTATTCTCGAGGGTTTCAGTCTCGGGCAGCATCCCCTTCCATTTACCAGTTGAAGGTTTATGTCGTGCTCCCATCGCTTTTTAAAGCCGCGATTGCTGCGGTTAACCGGCTCGAGAATTTTCAGCGATACAATCAAAACTCTTGGGAAATTCTCGTTCACGAAGAAATTGCTTTGTGCTTTGATTGCTTGCGCTTATATTTTTTTCTTTTGTGATTTTAAATCCATTCAACGATATTGGAAGCATAGTTGGAATGCAACCAATTTTTATTTTCTTCATTTGGCAGATTCGAGCTACGAAAATCAGGCAAACATTTTTAAGGATTCTTAGTGATCTCCAACAAATTTTCAAAATGAGATTTTGAATAATAATGAAAATAGGAGGTTGAAATAATTTTCGTTGCATTCCAACAATGCAAACTTCAACCCCATTTATCAATACGGGTTGTGTAGGAAAGTATTGGAATTTAATGGTCAATTATACATTGAAACTAAAAGTGACTCGGCGAATTAAGGGGTGAGGCCACTATAGCGGGGAAAAAAATAAGTATATTTTAAGAATTTTTTTTAGCCGGTCAATGGAATAAATCAAAATTCTGAAAAAGGTATTTTATTGTACATGCCATAAACTGTATAAACTATTTTTTTCAAAGTAATATAAATAAAAATGGCGTCTGAACAGCTTTTCTTCGACGAAGCCTTTTTTTTCATAGGCGCGCGCCCGGACCAACGGCACCTGCAATTTTTAATCTACAGTAAATGAAATTTTTTGATATATCATTTTTGATATTTTTGATATATCATTTTTGATATTTTTGATATTTTTGATATATAATTTTTCGATATTTTTGATATATCAATTTTTGCAAAAAAAGCGCGTTTTTTAAATAAAAGTTCAAAATTCTCAAAAAAACATCGTCCGATAATTGTTTATAAAAAACTATGTAATAAATCGAGAACTATGTAATATATCGTGAAAATCTTACGTACTTCTATGCAGAATGTAATTGTGAATATACAGTTAAAATTTCAAGTCAGTCGGTCAAGATTTGTTCGAGTTATGAGTCCGGCCGACTTGAAAAATGAAGTTTCGAGAAAAACGCATTTAAAGTTTTCGGTACGGATTGCATCGGACTGAGAGGGGCTGCGCCGAAATTCAAAATAGAAGTATTTAGACATCTTTCCCACCTTAATCCTTTGAGTATGTAATTTTTAAGATATTATGGCATTTTTTAAGAAAAAAAAAAGATTTTTTGAAATTTCTACAGTGGCCTTACCCCTTAAATAATTCAGAGAGTAAGTAAAAGGAAAATAATTCATTGAATGTTAAGGGGAAAAAAGAATAATCATTTATGAATCAACGAAGCAGACGAAAAATCAATGAAGCCTTTGCATGATGGCATAATCGATGCGTAATTGTTACAGAAATTCTCAGGACGCAAAGTATCACGATAAAATCTTTACTCCTATAAAATTCCATGTGATTAATTCATCAATGCGACAAATTCTCGGATTCGCACGGAAGATTCTTCAAAAGAAATTACGAATATGCCATACTTGGTTATTTTCAATGCCAGGGACGACACAGTAACCTTAATATTGAATTTTAAAAAATGGAGTACGTTCGAAAATGTTTGAAAAATGCTCTCCTGCAGACAATCGGGGTTTTGAGCATGGCTGTCGCAATTTCGCCAAGGTGATCCACTTGCATAAATTTTCTTCGATAACGCAACCTTAACACTGAATACTCTTAAATTATACGCTTAACCGAGTCAAGTTTTTGACAGAGTGTAGTGGTTATTTTCACATGACCGAGATGTTTATTTGCGTCGATTGGTTTGTAATCCTCGATGTTATTTGCTTACAAATCTCGTCGTATGTAAAAGAATCGCATAATTCATTGCTGAATTCAACGTGTGCAACGACCACGATCGTCGATCAAATCGTATACGTATAGAGTACGTTTGTATCAAGCTTGCCGCTCACGCACTTCCTATTACGGTTAGATCGCGCAAGAGAGTGGGTTGATACATTCTCACGTATATACGAGGACACTAATGTATAATACGTGTACGTGTACGCTTGCCATTACGTACAACTGACTCAGTATTTATTTTTGCCACTCCACTAAGCCGTGACAAACGAGTTTGCTTAAGAGGTGGACTGCACGCATTTTTTTTATCGATACACCAATTTTTATCGATTTTTTTTTCTTGACGTTGCCAGCTTTTATTGACTCAAGTTTTTATTGGTGACACGAAATGTTGTGTCATTGCCTAAATTACTCATTGAGTAAAATCTATAAAAATCTCGGAACAATTGATAACTTTGACTTTAGAAGTTTTTGATAGAATTTTTTTTAATTGAAAAAATTATGCATCACGTCAATTGCCAATTGTTATTGACTCGAGTTTGTTTGGTGATTAAAACAAAATTTTGAGTAATCGCCTAATTTACTGATTGAGTATAATCCGTAAAAATTTCGAGACATTTGGCAACTTCGATTTATTTTAAATTTTTTATAAAGATTTTTTTTTCTTAAAAAAAGATTGCATCAAACCCATTGCTGATTTTTATTGACTTGAGTTTCATCGGTAAATGAAACGAATTTTTTATTTTTTTGGGTTACTCATTGAGTACAATCTATAAAAATCTCGAAACAATTGGTATTTTTGACTTCAACAATTTTTTATTGAATTTTTTTTACTTAAAAAAAGAATGCATCATACCAATTGCCAATTTTTATTGACTCGCGTTTTGTTGGTAAACGAAACGAAATTTTGCGTAATCGCCTGAATTACTTATTGAGTATACTCTATAAAAATATCGAAACAATTGACAATTCTTATTTGAGCAATTTTTTATTGCCATCTTTTGTTAATTAAAAAAGGTTATATCAAACCAATTGCCAATTATTATTGACTCGAGTTTCATTGGTAAACGAAACGATTTTTTTGGTAATCGCCTAAATAACTCGTTGAGTGAAATCTATAAAAATCTCAAAACAATTGACGACTTTGAATTGAGCCATTTTTTTGCCATTTGTTAGTTAATGAAAAAAAGATTACATCAAACCAATTGCCAATTTGGATTGACTCGAGTTTCATTGGTAAATGAAACGAAATTTTGAGTTATCGCCTAAATTACTTATTGAGTATAATCCATAAAAAATCTCGAAACAACGATTTATTTGCAATTTTTATTAACATTTTTTAATTTGAAAAAGATTGCATCAATCCAATTGCCGATTTTCATTGACTTGAGTTTCATCGGTAAACAAAACGAGTTTTTGCGTTTGTTTGGATTACTCATCGAGTAAAATCTATAAAAATTAAAAAACAATTAGCAACATTGACTTGAGTAATTTTTTATTGACATTTTCGTAAATAAAAAAAAGATTCCATCAACCCAATCGCCAATTTTCAGACACTCGATTTTCATTGATAAACGAAACGAATTTTACGACTTTGAAGTTTGCATCGTTGGAATGCAACCAAAATGATTTTCTTTTAATTTCCCAAATTTCCTCGGCCACATTTGAGCTACGAAAATCACGCAAATAACTTTTTTGAATTCTTACTTAGCGATCTACAACAAACTTGCAAAATATCATTTTGGATAACAATGGAAATGAGAAATTGAAAAAAATTCGTTGCACTCCTACGGTGCAAACTTCAAGCCCATCGATTTTTTGAGTAATCGTCTAAATAACTCGTTGATTGAAATCTATAAAAATCTTAAAACAATTTGCAACATTGACGTGAGCAATTTTGTGTTGCCATTTATCAGTTAAAAAAAAGAATGCAATAAACGAAATTCCATTGCAATAAACTAAGTTCGCAAGTAAATGGTGTAATTGCCCAAAATATATTCGTTCACACATTCATTAAACCAAAGTTTCGTTCGAATTCCAACACTAAAGTTCTCGATGGATCTGAATGGTTCTTGATGATAATCATTGTTACATTACCGGGTCGATTACGCGCCGGTACAATTTACCCATGGAATTGTTGGCACTATCATTATTATTGCCTCAACGAGGAATTATTTGTAGTTGATGCGAGAAAAGATTGATATTCGTGCGATCCGTATATATATATGTACTATATACAAAGCGCACTCACGAGACGAAACGAATCGACTTTGTATAACGAGAAAGAAAATTATTATGGGGAAAGAAATTCTTTAACCGCTATTCACGGGTGTGTATTCAGTTTTAATAATTCACGTTCGTAATAACGACTGTAATTTAACGTACTCTTCCCTGGCAACGTGTGCATACCCTCGAACGATATGTTCTCAAGCTCCAATCGAAACGGAAATATTTTCATTCATCTTCTCCGACACGTGAAAAAAAAATTCAATGAAGAACCATCGGGGAAAAAATCCGTTTGATTTCTATGAGTATACGTGAGGCTCGAATAATCGAATTTATAACGGGACAAAGAATAATCATGTGCGAAGAATTTTTTGTTTAATTACACTCATGAGTGCAAGTGTGTATTTAATAATTCACCTTCGCAATAACGATTATCATCAATTTCTTCTCCCAATCTCTATACGTTGCATAATGACGTGTTACAACAATAACTTAGTTTTGTTTCTTAATTTTCCCCGATCAATCGAACGATGCGGAGGGAAATTAAGAAATATTCGCGAAGAATGTTTTCGTTTGTCGAAATGAAAAATGTATTCTCACGAGAATGGAGGAATTGTGCAAATAACGCTGGGGGATTTTGCCTCGGCATTCACCTTCACCCGTGAGGTCTGTAGTTATGCTCGGCGGCGGTCACGTAATGAGCGGTAAAGATTTTTACGTATTCTCTTGAATAGCGAAGGAGATGTGGATTACAGACGAGGGGAAACTCCGACAGAGAATAAGCCGAGGCTGTGGTAGTTTTTGCGAGTCTATGGGGCACAAATCGCGGGAATTTCGGCAATGATTTCTTCCTTTTTTGATTTCTCATAGTAATAGAAATAGAAAAGTAATTGAGCAAAACATTTTTTTTCCCCAACGAAGAAAATATACTTTAGACCTTGGCAATATTCTATCGCGATCTCAATATCAAGGCCGTGAGTGTGTAATTATAAAAGGCGAGCAATGCATCAGGAATATAAATGAGCAGCACACGGGGATGTCTTAGCAGATTCATCGATTGGAAAATCATTTGGTATCGAACAGAGCATCGCCAACATCTCCGATGAATAATTATTAGCGTCGTTGGCCTTCAGCTGAGACTGTGCAGATGATGTGTTCTATATATCAATGTTGCACTACTTGCAATAATATTTTTCTTCGTCACATCTCAAGAAAATACTCGTGAGTGAAGCCCGATACAATTTTTATTACAATAACGCCTGCCTGCTGATTGCTCAACGTATTCCGACAACCAACATTGAAAAGTGATATACAAACCTTTTTTCTAACCAGAAATAACAGTTGACAAAGAAACGATTATGTAATTGAAATAATAATAATACCAAAATCGCGACGATATTCAAATCACTTTGGCCGAAAGCTTTGCGTTGTCTAAGAGTCGTTTGACGGTGAGAGGAAAAAATTAACATTTTATGAAAGCAGGAGTCATCAACAGAAGGAAGAAAGGAGGAGAACTGAAGATTCTTTTTTTCACTGATCCAAGTCATAAATTCCAAACTTTCATTTCTTCGCCACTTTCAAAATTCGTTTCTATACATTTCTACGAGTGATCCTACCTAAGGTCGATTTCTGACGAGAATCATTTCAGTGATTAATTTTCTACTTTTCTAATTGCTTAAAAATACGTCGTATGCATGTAGCTGACGAAATTTTTTATGGTATTTTCGAATCCAGCCTTAAAAAAGTGAAAACGACGACAAAAGTCTCCAGACAGAGGAAGAAAAGACTCCAAACAGTATTATAGATTGGTGATACTAAAAAGAAGTTTAAGCCGTTACTGTTTTTTTTCGTTTTTGCCCAAATCGTTCTTCACTCGGGTAGTTTATTTTTCAGTGTGCCATTTTATTTTCTCCAAGTTGGTTCCCGCCGATCGCTGGTCGCTCAGAGCAAATATTACGACGAGACGAGGACGTTCCGGTGCATTTGGCTTTTCGTAATTATTTCGTCGAGCTCTCGTACTCCGTCTGTCACAATTGACGTTGTCTTAATGGCCGATAAAGAGCGTTCATTGACCGACGTGTAAACGAAGCGAAGAAATTGTGTTCCGCCATGGGCCGTGAAAGTGAAGTCGCCTCGTGGCCGTCGTCATCATCATTATGATCGTCATCAGCCCTTGTGAGGAGCCGATACCTCGGAGAGCCATTTAGTGCACCGGTAGACAATTACCGTAGCGCGACGAGAAAGAGCAATTTGGGTTTCTTTCTTAGTTGACGTCGGGTTCCGTGCGATTGAAAGGGCGTAACCACCACTATTCGAGCCTCGACTTTGTTCTACTCGTGCGTCCTTTCGTTCTAACCGGCAACCGGATTGTGGATATATCTCCGCGTAATTGGACGCAATTTAAGAAGCCTCTGATTTAGCGGCAAGGGCGATGCGACTGCTGAGGTGTGTTTCACGGAATTTATTTCGAACACTTTGAACTTCTTCACGAATCGTATACTCTTCCACTCGACGGATAATTATAGTACGAGATTTATTCTCGTGGAACGAGTCTCTGCTCTGTTTCGTGCTCAATAGCAAAAGTTAGGTTCGTCGCTCGGCCGCTAGGTGGCGAGCGCGAGAATCCTACCCGCGAGTGACCCAGCGTGTCGTACGATATAAGGAGTGTTCGTGAAACAATCGACGGAGACAAGGACGTGCTACCTTCGGATTTCAAACTTTTTGTACAGAGAATCGTCGAACTGTCGGTGCCGGGTGAATAGTTGCTAATGATTTTTCTCAATAGCGAGCACGTAAATTCCACCGGGATTTCCGATCCCACGGTCAATGGCAACGCCTGCGCAACGAATATATCCGCGCAAAGTGTGCGATCTATGCTTGCAGGCGAGTATCGCCGACTGTAGACTCCCACGATTATCGGAATATGATCCATGCGCTTAATTCATTCGAGACTCGAATATCCTTTCATTCTCAGGTTATAATGTAGTTGACGTCACATAATCGAGCTATTAATCGACCCGTTGCGATGCGTGTTACGGTGCTTAAGGAATATTCACACTGTCCAATAAATACTCGGATAAAGTCGTAGGGTTCTCACGTTTTCCTACACAAGTAGGAAAGCACTCTTCCCTACATTAAACAAAGTCGTTTATTGCTGTTTGTACACGTTGCTTCCGGGATATGTCCTTCTCTCATTTCCATATGGAATGCCCGTAGTTCAATCGGAATTTCACAACCGCTGTTCCACTCATTCGTCAAGTTGTAGATCGAGAGTTATCCCAATCCGCGAATCTCGATTATGCAAACCTATCTCTGCCAGCCTGCGAGAAATTTGATCGGTTGCCAAAATAAGAAATACTCAACACCAGTTACAAGATGTCTTATGGCGACGAATTCGACACCCACGCACGATCCCTCTCCCCATTCCGATTACAGTCATCAAAGGCAAAAACCGGGCGCGTACATGCTCGAGATCGTTGCAGGATCAGATTAATTCGAGCGGAGGGCAATGCTCCTGAATCTCTTGGTTTACGCGGCGAGTCCTTGGGAGGTTTCGAACAAGGTGAACCGAATGGGTGTCCGAGAGAACTGGAAGGTAAACATCTACGGTTCAATTATACCTCCTCCTGTAGGCCTCGCTGAAAATTTATCGGTCGCATGACAACCGGCAAGATAATATGCGTTGCCGGAGACACAAACAGCGACTCGTTCTTGAACCCTTGGACGAAAAGAGACACCATTTTTTCTTACCATATCCTTCAAAAGGAAAGACCCTGCGTCTTGGCCGTAACTTCGCCACACGTCGATCGTTGAGGGAAGGTTCTGCCTTGTTGGACCAAAAAATGTTCGATTTTTCACCAATTTTTTATGCGAAAAGTATTAAATATAGAATGTTGATATTTGGTATGTTGACTAAGCGGTCTTTATTGAACGTCAAAATATTTTTTAAAGTTTGACAAAACATGGTGGTGGGAGTGGGAGGAACCACGTATGTCGGTGGGCGGGCGATGACATTCTTCGCTTGCGGAAGTCCTAAGTCCCGGACAGGTGATCTGAAGCAAAAAAATCAAACATATTTTTACTTTGTACAATATTGTATATAAGTTGACCTAGAATCAAGAAAAAAAAATTGAAAAATGAAAAAATAGTGAGCAAAAAACTGCGAATTTTTTTGGGAAAAAAGACAAAGTTCCTTCCGATCGCTCACTATTTTATTATTTTTCAATTTTTCTTCTTGATTCTAGGTCAACTTATACACAATATTGTACAAAGTAAAAATATGTTTGATTTTTTTGCTTCAGATCACCTGTCCGGGACTTAGGACTTCCGCAAGCGAAGAATGTCATCGCTCGTGCACCGATTACGTGACTCCTGCCACTCCCACCACCATGTTTTGTCAAACTTAAAAAAATATTTTGATGTTCTATAAAGACCGCTTAGTCAACATACCAAATATCAACATTCTATATCTAATACTTTTCGCATAAAAAATTGGTGAAAAATCGAACATTTTTTGGCCCAACAAGGCAGAACCTTCCGTCAAGTGATCGCAAAACGCTCGTGTGGGAAGCAACCGAGTATCCGCAAAATCCGATATAACGGTAAAGAACTGTGACAGTTTGGCGAAGCGATCGCGAGATAGAAGAAGTATACTGACGAGAGTGGGCAGCAGAACCGACGGGTAACCCCTGGCAGATGAGGGAAAGAGATAGCGAGAGCAACGTTCGCGACTCTGAGTTCATGCTGTTTCGTACCCCGGAGATCCTGAGGAGTTTAAGTACCCACGGATAAGTAGTCATGCACGCCCACGCAAACGGATATACAGATCCTGAAACAGCCTCAACAAGATCGGCAGTAGGCAGAAGGTAAAGGATACTTTAATCGGTTGATCTGAGTGCTCCGAGCACAAATTTACGAGAAAAAGGAGAGCCGCATGTTCACTATTTTCCACTGGAAAGGTGGTCATTTTTATTAGCACAGGCTGGCATCTGATTTTGCCAGAGTCCTGTTGAATATCTCGACAAAAGATGATAGCCTAGAACGTCAATTGTGCATGGCAAATCCAAAGAACTGCTTGCCTTTGCAAGACTCCTCATAACCATGCCGTCATGGACGCGCATCATGGTGTCTCAGATATTGAGACGTCAATAGACCCAACGAGCTCATCGCTTTCGACCCACGACAACTGGCAACTTCCACAAAGTACAATTGGCAAAATCGACCACGACGTCCCCTCGTCGTTGTCCAACGATCACTGCGCACGATATCCACGGTACCCTTCGGACCTATGGCTATACATTAACCGCGCGGATAGAGGCGAACGAGTGTGCAAGATATTCTGACACGCGGATCTCTTAATATGGACCGGAGAGACCGGTCACACGAGACTTTCCCAATCCCACGCATTCACGATCCTCGACGACGACGACGACGACGTCGGCGGCGGCAAATTCGTTGAAGAACGACTCGCGAGATGACGAAAACAACTTCGAGGATATACCGGCGAAAGAAATTACGAGAGACAAAAACGAAGAGGCCAGCGAGAGAAAGAAATTGTTGAGTAAGATCGTGTTCGTCGTCTTGGTCGTCATCGCACTTGCGTTACCTGCCGCTTATGTGCGAACATTTGCGTGTGTGTAAAGTCGTACCTCTCGCTAGAATATGTCGCTCCCCCTCTTAAGGGGGAGCGACATAATCATATCTTAATAAACGATTTGCCCTCGTAAAGGCTCGCGCAATGCAGTCGCCTGCTCAATGCTTCACAATGTACTTTGTACAATTGTTTCGACAACGTTTTTGCAATTGACCCATGATTTTTTTTTGTCTGCAGACGACTGGAAGACTTTGGGGAAATGGCATTAATTTTGTGGAAATAATGGAGAGACTTCCTTGCTTGTTGTGATCGCCATAAGGCCCCTTCCACGCAGAAAAAAAATCATTGATCCAATATCATTGGTGTTATTGAGTGAAATTTCGTTGATTCGATTGTAAAATTGTTGGTGTAAATAATCGGCTTTATTAGTCCAAACAAAACGCTATTGACTTTAATAACATGAAAAAATTAAAAGTTTTTTTTTCATTCAAAAGATGTATAGTTAGCCGAGAACAATATATTATTGAAACTATCTAAAAAATTATCGTCAACAAAGTATATAGTTTTGAATGCATTTTCTGGAACGAACAAAAAAGCGTTTCAATTCATAACAAGAATATTGTTGATTCGAGTACACAAGAAAAATTGAATTTCGCTCGTTTGATTCAGATAACATTTGTATTGAGTAAATATGTTATTTTATTTTTTTCACCATATACGATATTGATTTTCAAGTACATTATTCGTTAAAATATTAATATTGTATTTTGATTGAAAAATATTAAGCAAATGTCTGAATCGGTTAAAAAATTATGCGAAAATAAAATTTGTTTCTTGAGCATTTGGTTGAAAAAATTCAACCAAATTATGGCCGAACGCCACCGAAATTATAGGTGTGAGGAAACCCGTAGTTCTCGGATTAACCGCCAGAAGCCACACGCGCGCTCGTTTCTCGCAAGCGTAGCGCGATCCGAAAATGTACTTAAACGCCGGAGGAACTCTAATGACTATCGCTTCTTGGCCTGTGGCTAAGATCAAATTGTAGTATCTGTTCTTATCAGTTGAATATCTGATATTCTCTCCATGGATATTCTATTGGATATCTGATATTCTCTCCACTATCATCTTGGATGCTCATTCTAATGCTCACTTTTTATTTAAGATTTAAGGTGTTACCCCCACTTGTAGCGCAAAAAAAGGCCTTTTTCATGAATTTTTTTAAAGAAAACTACAAAACTTCTTTAATCGATCAATATACCATCTTAAAGAACACATATTGAAGAACTTTCCGTAATTTTTTTATTAAAAAATATTACATTGTTTAGTGGCAAATGGCCGTCAATGAAATAATGTTTTTATATACACGGTTTGCGGTGACTAACATTGCGGCGAAGTGGATCATCTGAAAAAAAATGCGGATGGATTTAGTCAAATATAAGTATAAACTAGTCTTTAATCGAAGGATTTTAAAAAATATTCATTTTTCACAAAATGGCGGACAGTCAAAGTTAATGGTTCGATTTGAACGAAAAAAATCGAACGATTAGACTACATTTTTATGTATTAAATAAGCCTGCAAAATTTCAAGAAGATCGGTTCATTAGTGTTCGAGTAATCTTGGTCACCGACTTCAGAAATGCCATTTTGAGAAAAACGCATTTAAAGTTTCAATTTCAGTTTACACGAAGAAAATATTTTTTTTGTAAACTTACATAGTCATCTATTTCGGGCCCATACAGAAGTATGGGCCCGGATACTTATACTTCAAAAAAATGCAATAAAAAAAATCGATTTTTTCAAAATCGCAAGTGGGTTAACCCCTTAAAACAAATTGAAAAACTTACGTCTCATGGCACATTCGTTTCGATGTAGTAAAGAAATAATTCATTCTATTGATTATATTTTTGTACGAAATAAAAAATGTTGTAGCAACCGCTTAATTATTTCATGCATACATATACGGATTGCATATAAAATGATTTCAATAGAATATCATTTTGTTTGAAGGATAATGTATATATTCAGAGTGCAGAAGAGATTTTCAAATAAAATAATATGTTATTTGAATCAATCACATTTTCCAATATTTTATAGTATTCTAACAATCTTATATATCGGTGCCACTCCACGATCAAGCATTTATTCGAATCAACCAATATATTTTTTTGATTCAATTGGTTTTTTCTCTCAGTGCACGATTTGTTCATTTCTGTCCTCTTTTCGATGATTTACCTAGGAACCACTACCGACGCGAAGTTTTGGGTTGTTTGTCAGCTAGGGCAAATTTTATAATCTGTACGCTGCATTAGATCGTACCAGTGTGGCATTTGAATATTGCGTCAGTGACTATGACAAAGGCCGGATTTATAGCGTCCACGCGGTATGATCACTTGATCACGTATCCATTAGCGATCGCGCTCAAGGTTGGCTGATACGATCAAGGGCCGCTCAGCACCCACGGATTACTTGCCAACGAATCCTCGAGTGCAAGAAAGCCCAATGGCGGCGGAAAGAAGGTTCACCATTAAAATCCTGCCCACGGCATGGGAGTCTCGTTGAGCTGCTGTTCTCAAATGTCTATCAATCTTCATACAACAATCTCGTTTCGTTGAATAATCAGCGTCAGGGCCATCCTAGGATGCCAGCTACGACCCTGAGCTAGTCGCTGGAGGTTCTTGCTCATTTTTAGTCACGGGTAAATAAGCGGGTCGATGACTCGATCGATACAGTCAATAGTTAATCAATCAAAGGCTATCGATCAGTGAAATTCACTTTAATGGACGATTAAGCGGTATACCCGATAAGTTGTTTGACGTGCTCGCAATGCGATATGCAGAGAACAAACTGCCTGGAGGCGAACGAAAAACGTCGAACCTCGAATAAGAATGAGAAGAGCCTCACCTCGACCGTGCCCAGCCAACCCCACTGTAATTACTCTTTTTTTTCTTCACCTTCGTCGCTACGTACTTTGCAGAGACACTGCCGAGCTATTCGCTAAGAATTCGTAACGAGAACATTGGAATTAGGTGACTCTCTTTCTCTCACTCTGACGTCCCTGATCGAACCTTAAACGGTCACGGGGAATCGCAGTCACAACGTGGCTCGTTCGATTTATCATATAAAACTTGCACGAGTGTTTCGCTTGGCGAACATCTCGCATCCTCTTAAATTTATGCAACCCGGTACAATTGATTCAATTTTTGTTTGTTCCTGCTGCTCCTTCCGTCCGCTGTTTTTTCTTGATATCGAAGAGACCCATACTCGACCCAGATACTCAATGAATCGTGAAATTTATGATCGCCACGTTCTTTTCTTTTTCTTCTGTTTGGCCTCTCCTAAGGTTTCGGTTCTTTGTCTGACGGCAGAAGAGATCGAAGCCGAGAGAAGCGGCTGGAGCGCCACGCCGAACACGCAATATCACATACAAACGGACGAGGGACCCGAGAGATACTTTCGCTTTCAGACGCTCAACGGACAATACCGGAAGGAGAAGAGGCTCGCGGATGGGACGGTGATCGGTACCGAGGGGTGGCTCGATCCACTCGGTTATCTTCGTATCAAGGACTACATCGCTGATCGCGAAGGATTCAGAATACTAAAGTGAATATTAATACGACTTTCCAAACCTTTTATTCACACTTTGAAACGAGCGAATTCCGTTTTGACACTTTGTGCGATAAGGAAGAATTGTTGAATAGATGTTGAATCGTCAAGGGGAGATATACACCTAGGAGCCGGAAAAAAGGTCATTTTTGTGAATTTTTTCAAGGAAAACTATTTGAAATTTCGGATTGGGGTTTTAATTACCTAAAAGTATATACATTCAAAAATATGTTTAATTTTCTTTATTAAAAAATATCAAAAATATACAAGGATATTGTATGATCCTTGGAGCGTCGTAAAAAAATCTGCGTATACGGTACCCACTGGCGTTTCTTCAAAAATCACCTGACAAAAAAAAACCAAAAAGATTATTAAATTAGATACTATAATCTAGTACTTGTCATAGCCGATTTTGAAAATATCGATTTATGACAAAATGGCCGACGTTTGAACATAAATAGTGATTTTTGGGCCAAAAATTAGTTATTTTGTACCTATAAAACAAAAACTAAGTAACGGAAAAAAAATCCTATGACAAGTACTAGATAATGATGTATAGAATAACCACAAAAAACCTCAAGGCAATCGGTTCATTGGTTTTCGAGAAATTTTGGGTACCGATTTGAAACACGTGGTTTTGAGAAAAACGCGTTTGAAAATTTGGGAATGAATAAATCATGAAATTTGTCAACTTACATGGAATCACCGATACCAGGCCCATAGTGTAGGTCTTCTACGGTCGACGGAATTTTCATAGCTTCTAAATCGATTTTTTCGACCATCTAGGTGTATATCTCCCCTTAAGCAATGACGTAGAAGTTGTTTAGAAAGATGAGAATACTTTTATGACAATTCGTATGTGGTTTGCGTGCAGATCAAAAATGGTTTTCGTTGGTAAGGACCGACCGATTGAGGATGCCGTAGCTGCCAGCAGAAACGTACCAGCCCAGTCTGGAGTTTTGGCCAAACCCAGAAGACCACCCAATCCCTTCAGGTATGTAATGCATTTGAAGTATAAAAAATAAGAAAGGGATGTCTTTTCCATGCTAGCTATGAGGAAAAGTTCGTTAGATTCTTGCTTGATTGGTGCATTTTTCTGGCAGAATGATTTCAAGTTTGAGTGGGGCGAGAAAATCCAATTTACTGTATATAGCGAAGAATGATTTAATTATTTTTCAATTATATATATATATATATATATATATATGGGGTGTGGTATTGAAGTTTGCATCGTTGGGATGAACGAAAACGTATCTTTTTTAGCACATTTAGGCCACGAAAGTCACCGAAACATTATTGAAAATTCTAATTGAAAATATGTAATCAAAACTTGCGAAAAAAGATTTTATATTGTAATCAAAATAAAGAAATGACAAAATCAAGAGACATTTTCAATGCGCTCCAACGATGCAAACTTCAACACCATATGGGCATTCAGGCTCAACCCAGACAACTATTTCCCTCACCGTCGTTGATTATAGATTTCCATAGTGGAAAACCGCACTCCTGGTGTAAAAACCACCTACTTTCTTCAAGTTTTTTCCACCAACTCTTGCCCTTCTGCAGCTGTGAAAAATCGAAAAGTACAACAGGGCCGTTTTTTTATTTGTAAAAAAATTCGATAAATTTTAGGCCTCTTTTGTTCATTTTTCACCAAAGCTCAACTTGTGCTTCCCATATTTACTATTTTTGATTGCGAAATTTCGATTTGGGGATGATTACTCAACAGTTTGGAATACAAAAGAGTACTTTTTCGGCCTTGCAAGTTAAAAAACTCTTAAAAATGTGGTTTCAGATGAAATTGAATTCGGGGCGGGGGGGGGGGGGGGTTGTATTTAATTCTGAATTCTCCTTTAATCATCCCAAATCCTATTTTTCGTATCTATCCTGTGTTATAATAATGTGTTTTTCGATTCTCACCACTTTCTCCCTCTCGCTCTTCATCCCTTTTTCGTTGTGCTAGTAATTTACGTTTGCCTGAACAGAAACGGCTTCGATTCATATTTTGAGCTGATCCCAATCCTTCCTCAAGCATTACAAATGTTACATACACTCTTTCTATATTGAAACACACATTTTTATGTAATTTTTAACAATAATCGCCAATACCAGAAGCATAAGTTGAGGTTTGATGAAGAATGCACAAAACAGGTCTCAAACGTATGTAAATTTTTCAAAATTTTAACCACAACTCGCGTGGTCTTTTCGAGTTTTTTGAGCTCATGACATTGCACAGTACGAAAGGAGCCATCCGATAGCGATAATAGTTTTTTTGAAGGTGGAGGTACTTCGAACATTTGAAGGTCAACTCCATTTTTTTAAATGGATCGGTATGTTTTTTTTTGTGTATCATAAAAGAGGAGCTTAAAACGAGTTCAACGACCTATAACGTAAGGTCATTGAAGGTCATGGGAAGTACACAAAGGCGATAATACTTACAGTTTCGGTAGTAAATAACATTACTACGTTTTATAGTAAGTGTTCAAAATGACCACCATCGATTGATGGATTTATCGATACTAATCTTATGTTCATCTTACCCTAAAAACTTATTAAAGTGTCCTTGAAACAGTGTTTATTTTTAGTAAAGTAAACCGTAAGTATTATCACCTTTCTGTACTTTCCGTACCTGTCTAAGAAATGTGTAAACGTACATAATAACGTACGCATTGATATTGATGGTCGTCATTTCCAACACTTACTATAAACGTAGTAATTTTATTTACTACCGAAACTGTAAGTATTATCGCCTTTCTTTACTTTCTATGTCGTTCAATGACCTTATGTTATAGGTCGTTGAACTCGTTTTAAACTCCTCTTTCGTGATACAGAAAAAAACATACCGATCCATTTAAAAAAATGTGGTTGACCTTCAAATTTTCGAAGTACCTCCGCCTGCAAAAAAAACTATTATCGCTATCGGATGGCCCCTTTCGTACTGTGCAATTTCATTTCAGCAAAGATTTCTGTGAACCTTATAGTTTCGAAGATATCCACGGTGCTAATAGTTATTGGTCCACCCTGAACGGAAAAAAAGAAAAAGTACAAAATACAGGGGCTACACAGTTCGCATTCGACTCGAGCGATTGCACAGCGATATTTACTGAAACACAGTGCTCAAAGTAAATTATCACAGTTCCTATACTGTCCTCTTTGGGCTCGAACCGCTCTACTGTATCTTTTACTGGAACACACAGTCCAAAATACAGTGTAGTCAAAAGTAAATTTTGACAGTTCAACACTGTAATATAAATTTAACAAAACTTGTAATTTGACAGTTGGTTAATCTGTATTATGTGCAATGAATGCGCCAGTTATATCGACAGAGTTTATGTAGACACACAAAAAAGAGTTTATCCATAAAAGAAGTTTGAAAAAATGTGTAGAAAATATTTAAAAAATCAGTCACACACACAAGAACGTACCTTTTTGTAAATAATTCTCTCTTTTTTATAATTTCTTGAATTATGTCGCACAAATTTCAACGTTCGCATCCTATCGACCACGCACTACTAACTGGCAATCCTTTGTGTCCGGACCACGTGCCTCACCCCACGCGCGAGACAAGTCCTAATTAGACAAGAACGTACCTTACAAAAATCTCACTTTCTTTATAATTTCTTGAATTCTGTCGCACAAATTTCGATGTCCGCGTCCCATCAACCACGCACTACTAACTGGCGATCCTTTGTGTCCTGGCCTCGTGCCTCACCTTGTGCCTCATTTGCGTACAGTATAAAAATCAGTGATCGCATTTAAATTTTACAGTTGAATGTTTTTACTGAAATCACTGATGTATTCACAATATCAAACTGCAAATAAACCAGTGTAACTGTAAAAATCTCAGAGTGCACAGATTACGTCACGAACTGTCGAAAGAAGAGTAAAACTACCGTGCCACACTGTACAATTTAATGAATCACTCTGTACTCAATACAGTGTACACTGTAACCCTTGAAGTTTGCGTACAGTATAAAAATCAGTGATCTCATATAAATTTTACAGTTGAATATTTTTACTGAAAACACTCATGTATTCCCAATACCGAACTGTAAATAAGCCAGTGTAACTGTAAAAATGTCAGTGTGTACAGGAAAATTCGTCATTTTTGTAAGACAGGATTTACATTACTCTGTTTTACTGTAAAATGAAATATGGCACCCTGTTTTTTATGCGATTTATACTGTGATTTTCGCTGTTTCTTTTTTTTCGTATATGTATATTCAAAATTTCGTATTTGTATATTCAAACATTTTATTCCTCATATACATATGTGTATATAAGGTAAAACCTGTCGGAATCCGATGACATTAGAAAAATCTTGCATCATCTTCAAAATCGACTCGTAAGGATTGAATTAATTAAACAAATTGAGAAAAAAAAACATCACTATTACACATTACGTACTACACTGTGTAAAGCAAACGATGCTTTAATTATGTAAGAAAGTTCAGATTCCGAAAAGAACCGATTAAGACAATCTCGCTAAATCTCTAAATTATCGATGTTTCGTAACGATCCTATCCAACGAATATATATTTGGCAATTCGCAGACGACCAGCGATACAGGACGTGCCGAGTAACAGTCTAGAATCGAGCACGGCAAAGCCGCCGTACAGGCTTTACTCGCCGGTAACGAGAAGATATCGCGTCAGAACGACGACAACGACTCCACGAACGAATTATTACCCAAGCACGGTGGATCCCCGACCGATTTCAATCCCGGACGCATACGCCAAACCATCGACGAACCATTTGCAGCCTTCTTACAATTTTCAGGCACCGTACGACGCACCGTACGACAATTCTCGTGCCTACGTAGCACGGCCATCGGTGGAGATAGAAGCACCACCGATTTTCGAATCGAACAAAGATCTGCGAACTGATCAAACGCTCGGGGTGAACATTTCGCCGGAATCTTCGTACGGGCTTTACAGGCACGACAGAAGATCGGCGATCAATGAAAAACCGGCAGTACCGATCGTCCCGATCGTCAATAACAACGCAACCGGAAGTCGAAGATACCGAGGATCAACGAATTATTATACAGCCTCCCGTGGACAAAGTAACGCCAATTCGAGTCCAAGAACAACGAGAAATCGTCAAAGCTCAGGACTCAACGATCGGAGATCACTGCCGATCTCGAGAGCCGATAAACGCTCGGACGTTGTTACTCGAGCACCGAGCTTGGAGACCAAATCGCCCGAGTACGAATTTCCACCTTACGACGGCCATCACACGAGCGCCAATGGCTTTCAATACTATCTCAAAAGTCACTATCACGAGGAGGAGAAAGAGCCACGCAACGAGGAGAGCATCGGCTCCTTCGGCTATGTCGATCCTTTCGGCATACGAAGAGTCGTTTATTACAAGGCTGATTCGCAAAATGGTTTCGTTCACAAACACAACAATCGATACGTCGGCCACGATGGAACCCCTTACGATCCCCTGCCAATCGAAGCCTAGTGATTCCATTGTTGTTCAGTTCTGACGTCTATACAGATTAGTTGAGGGTACCTCATTCAGGCCAGATTACAGTCAATTTCGACCGGACACTTCTCTCATCCTGTTGAAGTTTGCTTAGTTGGGAGGTGATGGAGATTCTTCCTTATTTATTCACTTTCATCATTACCCAAAATCTTTCGTTGCAGCTTGGCCATAAACACGAGAACATTATTTTCGATGCCTACACAGCCGAAAAAGTCTGGGCGGCTAGCAAAGTACATTTTCATTGGATTTTGACACGAAGTTCAACATCGTATCTCCTGCGGCTGCATCATTGATGAGTAACAGGGACGATGATGTCTTTGAAAATTTAATAAAAATTCATAACCAGACACTGCAAAAAAAGATTTAGATAGTAATAAAAATAAATTAAGGAAAAGATCAAGAGGAATACTTGTTTCATTCCAACAATGCAAACTTCAACACCATGATATATGTGGTATTGATGTTTGCATCGTTGAAACGCGACGAAAATATTTTTTTTCCAATTGCCAACATTTTTATTCAACGAAAGATTTTTTCACTGAATTTCCCAAATTTGGTTTAACATATTTAGCCTATGAAAGCTCCGCGACCATCTTTTGGGCTCTTTATTTAGCGATCTAGAACCCGAATTTACAAAATATGATTTTCGATATCAATTAAAAATAAGGAAGTAAAAATGGTTGCATTCCAACAATGTAAACTTCAAGCCCGTAATTTTTGGCAGAACAGAGCTACGGCAAACTTTTTTAAGATCGTCATTGGAGAGCTTGAACCTGAATCAATCGGGAATCATATTGGACAACAATAAAAACGGAGAAAAAGGGGGGGAATGTGTTGCATTCCAAGAATGCAAACTTCAGCATCAGGTACAGCTCTACCAATCGATGCTACACTTTGAAAATCATGTGCAATGATCTTGGCGCGAGTGGTAAAAAATTATGGGACTACTTCCGGTTGTTGTATACTTTCGCCGGAAATACCTGGCAAATGTCGAATTTTTTGAGCGAAAATCTGCCGGTTAATAATTATGATCAAAAGGAAATTCAATTTCCCGACTGTCTACTTCCGGTTGAAATTCTACTGTGGTCTGCCCTTCGTAATCGTAGTAATTATTTTCCCTCTATCAATCTCACCGTTATCTCAGGCTTTGTGAAAAAAAGTGCTCGACTACGCGCAATTTTAAGTTTCGTTGATCAGCGAAAACTTTTTGCCCGTGCTGCGGGAAAACGATGTGCAAAAGGTCGAACAAATTTAATAGTCAGCTATTTAGGAAAGTGCTTAATTTAATAGTAGCTACCTAGGAAAGTGCTTAATATTCGCCTCTACTCATCGATCTTTTTTCGAAAATTCGACGTGCCAGTCGATCTAGCTTTATAGTTTACGACGAAAAGACTCCGGGGAAGTTAGTCGCGAGTCAAGTGTCGCTGCAACCACGTGTGCGAATGGTTCTTACGAATGAATCTTGTGTGTATGATGTTCCATTGATTATGACCAAATGACTTTGTGTCATCTTTACTTATTTATCGTTCGTAAGCTTCTTAAAAAGGAAGTAAGGTCTTCGATTCGTAGTCAAAAAGACTGTCAAAGCGAGACAAAAAACGCATTTTTGTATATTTCATTGAATTTGATGGTGTTGAAGTTTGCATCATTAGAATGCAACGAAAATCCTTTGTTATTTTTTTATTTCTTTATTTTCATTGCTACGTATTTTTTTTTTGTGCAGGTCTTGGTTATGCATTTCTGATGAAAATTAAAAAATATTTCGATAACTTTTTTAGCCTAAATGTGCCAAAAAAATTGCCCAATACGGGAAAAAAATGTTTTCGTCGCATTCCAACGACGCAAGCTGCAATACTGTTGAATTTAAAATTTCAATGATGTTAAAATTTGGATTCGAACGACGCAAAATTCGATATCAGGAATTTGTTTATCCTCAATTTTGTTGCAATGACGAAGATTCCATCGTTGCATTGCAACGAAGATTCTTTTTTATCTTTATATTTCTTCATTTTCCTTACCGTCCTTCATTGTTATCGTCATTAAATTTTATCTTCCAAATTTGAGCTGTAGAACTCTGATGAGGGTACTGAAAAACCTTTTTGTGATTGGGCGTAGCCCAAATGTGGTAAAAAAAATTGGGCTAAACTTTCGTTGCCTTCCAACGATGCAAACTTCAATATAATCAATATTTATCGTCCGTTCGAAAAATTGACGGCCACGATACTTAAAAAAAAACGTCGTCCATTTTTCGTTGTTTTGTTTTTTCGTTGCAACGCTTATTTGGCTAGGAATTAATCGCCTTACTTCCTCAATGTGCCGGATCTCCTATTAGAATATGCACCCGAAGCAACGATACAAAAAGAAGAAAAATAATTCTCCTGTCGATTACGTTCTCCGAGAAAAATCTCCGTGAAAAGGTAGAACTGTATCGTATCATATGTAGCAGAGTGTCACGATATCGCGTGTGGGAAGTGGTAGGTCAGGGTAACCGGATTCCGCCTACGCGTTTTATACGTTCAGACATAAAGGAATTACGACTTTTTGAAAAACAAATCGTTTGAAGATCCATCATTTTTGCTGCAGACATATTTTTTACAAGTTTTTCTCATTTTTTATACAACTTATGATTAAATACGTTCGGTTGGACATTTTTTACAAATGAGGTTGTTCAGGATGATCGAGTATTTTCGTAATTTTTATTTATTGACATCAATTACATTGTATACGTATTTGCCATGTAACTTTAATTAAACATTTAAAATTGATGTTTTTCCAAACGTTCTCTATCGTGAACTGTTTCAACATTTGAATCATTTTTAATAATTAATCACTTCCGAAAAGCGGCGCTCGATTATATTTCAATATTTGATGGTAAAATTTAAGAAAAAAAAAAAACAAAATAAATTATAAAATTCTGGAAATCACGATATCGCAACATGTTCAAAGTCGTATTTCTCTACTTATTATTATTTATGTTGTACGTCGATGATCTCTATCACGAGGAACGAGATGCAAAAAATAATAGGGAATTTTTCGAGTCCTCGATCGTTCCGAAGAGTGAATTTAGATCGAGATCCATATGAAGAAAGGGGGGGTGCGAAAAGAATTAATACGAGATCGATGGAATGTGACAGTTTCCTCTCTCTCTCGTACTCGTAAATCACGTTCGCCCATTCTTAATATCCCCGTGCGCGTCTTCCTGATAAAATATGCCTCGAAATAGAATGAAAAAAAAGAACGATACGAAAGACACCACAATTTTTTTTTCGGTCAAATTCCTCTCACGTTTCGGCTCGGACTACGGGAGAAAGAGATTTGAGGTTGTACATTTCTTTCTTTTCCTCGAGCACAACAATCGCCATGTAGTTTCACGTGCGTAGATCGTCAGCACGTTTTTTTCCTTTGATAATGATCAGCTTCAATCGGACATTACAGAATTCACGCTCCAGTCACTCAGGAGAAACAAGAGACGAGCGTTAAAGCCCCTTAATGGACAGATAAAAGATGCGTAACGGGATATACGCGATGATCGATTAACCTCAATAATGTCCTTTCAAAAAGAAGCGTCCCCGTTGTTTATTGCCCACCTAAAGGCTCCTACATTCTACTTTCCTTTGTTTTTGTTCTCATTTTGACATGAAAATAAAAAAAGGCACTAGCAAATCGAGAGCCTTATCGACTATCGCGTCACTTTTTTCCACCGAGTACGAATCGAAACAGGAATTTTTCCTGAGTATCGTGACCTCGAGACAATTAAGGGCATGCTACCGTCGAGAGGCATGAAAAATGCACGAACTTTTTAAAATATGAAATAAATACTTTGGGGAATGGATTTCAACATATTTCATTCTTCTATCAATGGAGAGTAAATTCCAATTTTATTTATATAAAACGAATTTAACATCGCGGCTTCAACTCCCGTCAAATAAAATCATGCACGGGGTGTTTTGGTCTGCGCGGGGCGCTCCATTGCCTTGCCAGTTCAGTTGAAACAAAGACGGGTTAACGCGGTCCTCTAGTTTCTCGGCTGTTTTTTACGGCTTTTTCAATAATTTTTTACGGGCAAAGCATCGAAATAATCAATCTCATTGTTTTTGCATAATCTTTATTAACATTTAAATAAGCTTTACAAATTTTTTGAAGTCAAAATATATAATAGAATAACAGTTATAGTGGCCGACAGGAAGACATCAAGTAAAAGAGGTGCTTGACGGTGACGAAGATTGCGGCTGTTCTGCTTATCTGAAATCAAAAAACCAAACGGCATTTTAATCTTCATATTTAAGACTAGCGATTGAACTAGAGTGAATTCTAAATTACAAAAATTGACTTTTTTATACACTTTTGAAAATTACATTCCATTTTTTACTCATTTTTTCTTAAGTTTTTCGCTCGTACAAAAAAAACTATCGAAGCAATCATGGTAATCCTAGTTCAATCACTGGCTTATAACATATTAAAGATGATGTATAAATTTGAACAAGATCGGTGCAGTAGTTTCTGAAATATCGTGATCACTGTTTCGAAAAATGGTGTTTCGAGAAAAACGCGTTTGAAAGTATACCTGCTCCGTTCCAGGGCCGTAACTTGTGAACCACTTCGAATATCGAAAAATCCTTTGGCACACATTTTCTACACATGTTGTAGATGTGATTTATGAAAAAAAAATCGATTTTTTCGGCCCGAGAAACTAGAGGCCGCCTTAAAACCTATTGAACTAGACTGAATTTGGGGAGCCTCATCATTTTTTCTGAAAAACCCCTGAATAACAAAATGGCAGCCGTTTGAAAAAAAAATTCAATTTTTTTTGCCTTAAAGGACGAAACAGAATTTTCTAAATCAACATTGACAAACAATCGCTCCCTGATTTTTCCCTGTACATTGAATTTATTTTAAATTCCGCAGAGATTCATGTGAATCGGTTCATCCATTGAAGCTGTTTCCAGAAAAACGCATTTTAATTTAATGTTTGTTTTTGACAACCCAATCAAACAAACCCGCGTTTTGTAAACACTTTAAAGATGCAAATTACGTTGAAAAAATCAAATTTTTCATCGTCATGAACGGTAACCTGTCCTTAATACATATCAATAATAACGTCCAAATGATATTGGGTTTTGCATCGTTAGAACGCACCGAAAGTTCCGTAGCCCAATTTTTTTCAATACATTTAGCTCTCCAAAATGACTCACACGTTTTTTACGATCCTTGTAAGAGATATTCAGCCCGAATTCGTAACAAAACACTTTGAATAATAATAAAAATGAAAAATAGAAAAATAAGAATAAATGTTTGTTGCACTCGAACGATCCGAACTTTAACATCGTACGTCCATAGTGTCGAATGGTATGGGACATTCACGTTTCGTCGCGTTGAAAAAACCTCGAAAAAGCGTTGTTAATCATAAGTCTAATTTAATTATTATAATACCGCTAATATTATTATGATCGAATGTGATGGATAATCGTAATATGTATTATTGATGTATAAGCCCGTGGTGCGCTAAGCCTGCCTTGCCGATCAAAGTGCATTGAAACTCAGATATCCGATGATAGTAATGCAGTAGTCGATATAATCATCGAGGACGATTAATGTTTCGGGCTAATTGCTAGGAGACGTGTGTAAGAAGGAGAATGCACTCTGGCCGCAGGGCGGGCCATAAAATTGGTGCGTGTAAATAAAGTACTTGGTATATTATTCTAAACGTGAAACATGTGTTATTGTGTGTGTGCGTGTGTGTGTGTGTGTGTGTGTCTGCAATTGTCCATAGGTCAGATCATATCCTAATATATGCTGGAATTTCAGTTTAGTAAAAGTCCCACGGTTTTCGAGATAAACTAATCTGCTTTTGGTTTTTTGCATTCAATTTCTACAAATGATAATTTTTTCACCCGGTTTTTTTAAAATAGTCTTGGTCATTTGTTTTATCTAGAAATGTCTTTTTTTTAACCTTAAATGTTAAGGAAAGTTTTTGAAAAAAAACCTTGTTTCAAATTTTCATACAAACCAATTCGAACATCTGACTTTGATAGCCTGCGGTGTAAAGAGAAATGTACTATGCATATCGTGCCAATTACTTTAAACAGTTGCTTGCTTATTGTCGATTAATATAATTTGTAGAAATTTGTAGTATATATATATACACCGTAAATGGGGTATCCCATTTTAATCTTACACCTGATTTATCTCGAAAAATACTGTTCCGCTTAAGTATTGAGTATAATAAAACTTTTAGGGTTCGAAGGGGGACGTTCCAAAAGAAAATTCTATTTTGGTCCAAAATTCAAAATGGCGATGTTGAGATGGCCGACATGTTTTTTTTTTAACCTTTTGAATGCACACTGGGTCGTTTTGACCCAGTGATTTTTTTCGTGTATTTTCGTTTTTGTTGATTCTCGTTTTCGTCAAGAAATAAAATTTAGGGCTATAAAATATGGATAATTTACTACAAAAAACGATTTGAAAAACGCCTTGGGTCAGATTGACCCAAGATGCACTTATAGGTTGGCGGCGGAGGTGTGCACTCGAAGGGTTAAATGGGATCATGAATTTGTTTTCACCAAATCATTTATCAGGTCCAAACTGACAAATTTTGTAGGGAAAGTTTTTTGATAACGTTCATAATTTTTAGGTTAGAATACCATTTTTTACTATTTTAGCTCTATTCAGAATGTACCACGAGGAGGTAAAGTCTTCAATATCCCTAGTATAAGTGACCTTGTGTAAGTGTTTGTTTGGGTTTGTTTGCGTTTGTTCGATAACCCACACAAGGACTAGGTCTCTACGGCTATAGTCACTTCGGCTGAAAAATGGTATTCTAGCCTAAAAATGATTAACGTCATCGAAAAACTTGTCCTACAAAAGTTGTTAGTTTTGGCCTGATAAATGTTTTGGTGAAAAAAATTCATGATCCCATTTTAAAAAAACATCGGCCATCTTAACGTGGCCATTTTGAATTTTGGACCAATTTTTTTTTAAAGTCCCCGTTTGAAGCTTAAGGATGTATGGCAACTAAGTTATTTACTACTGTTCGAATTGAAACTCACTGATATTGTAAAGGAAAATATCGAGAACTTTTTGAGATTAAAAAAACAAAATTTGCCCACGTGAATGCTGAGATAAACGAATTCAAAGTTGGGTCATTTAACACGGGGAACATAGGACTGTACGTCCAAAATTCCCTTTACATTGGCAAAAAAGGTATTTCCGGAGTACTCTTTTGTAAAAAAAACTTTTGTGCGGTATCGCTGTAATATGCATGATACGGTAAAAATAAAAAATCGACATGTGCCCATATATTTTGCAAGATATTGCGAGTTAAATGGGACCGTTTTCGTATTTCTTTAGCTCGTATGTCGTAACCACGACAACGTCAGGGAAAACATACATCAAATCAATAACTAAATTTGCAGTTAAAAATTGAAAATTCTTCTTTCTGTACCGCATGTTTTACTTTGAGTTGTGGTAAATCTCCTTTTCAGCTTTAATGAATATTACAATTATTTTATTTAGTCTTTAAATGCGATTTTTGCAAATTGCATAATCAGTTCTGTAACGACTCTGCAGTAGCTGCCATACATCCTTAAAAGTTTTATTCTACTCAATACTTGATCGGAACAGTATTTTTAGAGAAAAGTGAACCATTTTCGAGATATTATTTTGATTATTTGTTTTAGTGAGGACAACTTTAAAAAACTTCTCTAGGGAATCAAGTTTTTTTGATTACTTGTAGTTTGAGGACACAGTAACAAAGAATTATCAACGATAAAATAAGAATAATGTACAAACATTTTTGAATTAGAGGTCTAAAACTCTGCAAGTCTAATAATTTTCGTGCCTCTTTGGATAGCTCATATTTTGTTGTTCTTGTTGTCAATAAAACGCAGGCTAAGTAACTTAGTGCTTTTTCAATACAACCTACATTTTTGTTGCAGAACATTACGACAATTATTTGACTTGCAGTGTGCATATACAAATACACGCATATATGTACCCTTCTCTATTCAGTCTTCGCACGGAGACAATTTTTTTAGGCTCCGTATAGAAATAAAGCTGATCAGTGGGACACTCCAAAGTTAAGGGCACGTACAAGGTCAACATAACCTCACCAATTTGTCAACCCTATTTTCTCATAGATGGTTCAATTTTTTAGGAAAAACAAAGCATTAGGCTCTGGAGAATTCCCTGACGCAGAGCTTGATGATTTCCTTTTGCCCTAAATAATATTCATCTCTGAGAAATCTCCGTTCGAAAATTTCAGCTATCTCTCTCGCACTTATGTGTCACGTGGTACATCTTCTACTTCGCCTTAAGATGGAAATAATACAAGATTACTCGACTCACCGAAATAATACTTGGAGTTGTCGATAATTCGAGGTTGGAACATATATCTTCAATGAGAAACGTGGTTGTTTTTTGTTGGTACACAGCCTTATAGAACAAAACCAATAAAAACGAATTCCGATTGCAAATTTTAGCGAAACCAAATTGATCACTTTTGTAGTAAATACCAGAACGATTTAAATTAACACTGTGCAACTTTTCCAATAAATGTAACCGGTTTGCTTAAAATTGCATATTCTATTACCTGCCGTTACTCGTCTTCGTGGCGCAGTATCGTCGTTAATTTACCATTAGAACTATAGATGGCGCGGACGGCGAGTTTCGAAAACACATGGTCCGTGTTGTTTGACGGCGCGATTGACAATATTTTCGTCTATGTGAGAAATGTCTCGAATAATGAAACTCTTTACAACAATAAGAAACAATTGGAAAAAGTCGGTTTTCGGCGCCGCGGCTTTTTCATATGGAGTTTCCTACAGCATCGAATCTTACGAGTGAGTCTTCTGTTAGTACTGCACAGTGACGGAAGATTTGATTTATCTAGCCAGCGCACAACCTATTTGTGCATAGCCGGTTGGGAAAAACACATCGAATCTCAATTTGCAATTTATCGCGGGTTTAGTTCAATAAATATCGGATTAATATCATTTGGATTCGAGTGATTTGCCAATAACGTTGAGAAGCAATTTTTATTTCGTACTTCAATTTTTTAGGTTATAAAATTTTTGTTTTCGTTACACAAAATATTCTGTTTGCGTAAATGTATTCTTTCGCTTATTTTGTCAGCACTGAACAATTGATGAGAGAATACTGCGAGGAAGCAGCCAAGTACGGGGCCCAGCCCCTCCCCACTAGCATTCCGCCTCGTCACGTCACGGTCGTTCTAAATCCAGTCGCCAAGAAGAGGTAAGAATCCACCGATGCCACCGTTCCGCTTAACATCAATTTTCAATACCTAAGGAGAAAAAATGATCTTTTAAAACATAAATGTCGTCGCTTTTATAGTGTAAAATGTTCATTTCACGATCCAATGCGTTATCGATTCAGAAAGTTTTCATTGAAGTTGAAACGAAAGTTAGGAACTTGAGGTACGGAAAGTACATTTTTCCGACGTTGTCGCACTCAATAGCCTTTCATTGCGCGTCGCGACGGCAGGAAAGCAAAGAAGCTCTTCGAGAAGTACTGCGCCCCTTTGCTGCACCTCGCCGGTATCTTGGTGACGGTAATACAGACGGAGAGTGAGGGACAAGCGAGAAGTCTGATAGAAAACCTGGAAACGCCGACAGACGCGATAGTAGTGGCTGGCGGAGATGGAACACTCGCCGACGTAGTGACCGGTCTGATGCGAAAGTACAGCACAAATTTGGGGAACGTTCAAAAGTGTCCCATCGGTATTTTACCCCTGGGACGAACAAACAGAATCGCCGATGCTCTCGCCCACGATTACGAGGAGTTGGCGGACGTTCGTAAGATGGCAGACGCAGCGATGGCCGTTGTCAGAGGTGTGACGACGTCCATGGACGCCGTGGAAGTTCAGCTGCTGGAAGTAATTGCTCGTATCTTCGTATGTGCGTAGCAGGAGCGATAAAATCTCACGCTCAAGTCTTTGATCAATTGCACAGAAAGATCCTGAAAACGACACCAAACCCGTCTACAGCGTGGGGATGATCGAGTGGGGAGCGTGGAGGGACGCGCAGTCGCGTGTCGACAAGTACTGGTATTGGGGATACTTGAGGAGGTAAAATAGACGCACATTGCCTTGCATAAAAAAAGCGAAAGGTTTTATGCAACTGCAGTAATATTGAGTTAAATTTACGAATACTGATTAAATTCCGGACTAGTTAATTGAGAAACAAACTAATTGAAGTACTAATTAAGTAAAATTAGACTAGTTGAAGTCCTAATTAGCTTAAATTAAACTTATTAACGTGCTAATAAATTAAAATACTAATAAAGTAATTGTATACTAATTAAAGTACTGCTTAAATTTTGTTTTTACGAATTATTACAAATTTTTGAACTAAAGAGTTTACCGGGTTACCTCGTGGCTGGAAAAAAGAAGAATTATCGTAATTTTTTTGGGAAAAACTTCTAGAAATTTTCGAATTTCTTTCTTTAAGGGACTATACCAGTGTGAACGCTAAAAATTTGTGTGATTTTCGGGAATTTTTTGGAAGAAAAGTATTCAATTAAATGTTTCGGAAAATTGAGAATGTATTTGACTATATTTGACCTATATTACATAATTTTTTCATAGAGAAATATCGAGATCCAAGCGACTTATGCGGCGCCAAAAAAAAGTTCCTCCACTGCTGACATGATTCCGGCCGATTGAGTAGCTGAAACTAAAAAAGGAAAAAATGTCATTAAACTGGAAGGTATTTCCTGTACAATGACGTAGGATTTTCGAAAAATATCAAAATCTAACACAATGGCGTAGTTATGAAAAAAGTCTGTTTTCTTGCCTATAAAATGGTCGTTTTTTTCAATGCCAAATGGTCAATTCTCATCCAATATCCTACGTCATTGTAGAATAAATATATTCAAGAGTACTCAGTTCAAATTTCAAGTCAATCGGATAATTGCTCTTTGAGTTATTGGTCAGCAAATTTGAAAAATCTCATTTCGAAAAAAACGCGTTTAAAGATTTAACTATCGATTTTTGCAAGACAAAATTATATTTACCATAAAAACTGGAAATCAGCTATACCTGGCCCATACAATGGACTGTCGAAAAAGGCAAAAAAATCGATTTTTTGAAAGTGTCACACTGGTATAGCCCCTTAAAAAAATTATTGTACTTTAATAAATTGAACAAAATGTATTTTACTTTGAAAAATTTAACAAAATTTAATTTCCTTCGAAAATAACTCCCTCAATTTTGAACGGATCGACTTGAAATTGATGCCGAGAATCCTGATGAGACCGTGGCACGAGTTTTCCATCTCAAGGAAAGTGTCTCTACGAAAATGTCTCGAACTTGATCAGTCGTCATTCCCTTACTAAAGCTTAATAATTTTAAAAAACTTGAAAAATTCTGACTGAGATGAACGTTTAACACAAGGTTTTCATTCGCAGATACGTAACTTACGTTTTTACCGGCTACAAAAAAGACGTGAATTGGGATTGCAACGCAACGCTGAGATATTCCGAGCCGTGTCACGGTTGCTCGCGCTGTTACAAGGAACTGCAATCCACCGAGGAAACAACGAATGCGAACAGACGATGGTGGCAAGCATTCGTACCAAGAAAAGTTACACAAGGTATCCGTGAACAATTTACGCGTCCCTACCCAATATGAAAATTAAAACCCACGCGTGTATATATCATGAATCTTGCTTTTAGCCACCGGTCCGGACTACAGTAAAATAATCAACGAGAAATGTGGCGAGCTGCACGAAATTCCGATATCCACGACCGAACTGCAATTGACCACGAGAAATATTGAGAAGACCGATCCTCAGATTCCGCCGTCGATTAAATTGGAATTCGGTAATTCATTATTGTTCGCATAACAGCAGCGATACAATCAGCTATAAAAACGTCTAATTATCGTGAAAATTGCGCTTCCAGGCCCGGAAAAAATAAGTTACGTTGACTTTGTCGCCGAGGGATGGAAACGAGTGAAAGGCGACGGTAAGCCCGTAGTAACCGAGACTTTCAGGGTGAAACAAATACAGTTGATTCCCAACGAAACTGAGAATTTCGTAAGTACGGTATTCGTTGTTAAAATATTTATTTTTAATAGATATACCCACATATGAGGCATTCCACGTCATTTCAGCCAGTAAAAAAAGATCCACAAATAATTTTGAAAAATCGAGTTACTTTATTGAAAAATATTCACCGAGTATCGAAATTAAAAAAAAAATTCTGACGTTTTTTCTCGTTGATTACCATTTTTTAACATTTTTCCATTCAAATGGCTGTATCGTTGGCAAGATTTGACGTATTTACAATCGTAAAAAACGAAAATGTGCGTCTCTTTATAGCCTTCCAGAAAAAAAAATAATTTAGATTTTATTGAGCAAGTCGAACGTCCGTTTCAGGGCAAAATATGCAAAAATATTTTTTTTCTCAAGGAAAGACACACGTTATTTTATTTTTTTTCAATTTCCCCGAATTGTGAATACGAAAAACGGATTTTTGGTATTTTTTATATTATGGGATTCCTAAACACCGTGAAGTAACAGCTACTTTTATTTTTTTTTATTTTTTTATTAATATTCGATTGAAGAGTGTGGAGCACTCCGAGGCTCGAATACATATGACATATATGTCATATGTATTTCAAATACCTGGTAAACATACAGCGAGTAATCTACACTCTTCAATCGAATATTAATGAAAAAATAAAATAAAAATAGCTGTTACTTCACGGCGTTTAGGAATCCCATAATATAAAAAATACCAAAAATCCGTTTTTCGTATTCACAATTCGGGGAAATTCTTAAAAATAAAATAACGAGTGTCTTTACTTGAGGAAAAAAATATTTTTGCATATTTTGCCCTGAAACGGACGTTCGATTTGCTCAATAAAATCTAAATCAATTTTTTCTGGAAGGCTAGAAAAAGACGCACGTTTTCGTTTTTTACGAATGTAAATACATCAAATCCTGCCAAAGATACAGCCATTTGAATGGAAAAATATTTAAAAAAAGGTAATCAACGAGAAAAAACGTCAGAATTTTTTTAAAATATGTCGAAACTCGGTGAATATTTCAATAAAGTAACTCGATTGTTCAAAATTATTTGTGGATTTTTTTTACTGGCTGAAGTGACGTGAATGCCTCATATGTAAATTAAAATTATTTGTTATATGGCAATTCCCTCGGTCCACTTTCGTACACTAATCACGATTATTCTCTCCTTTCGAAAAAGAATAATGAAAACTCATTTTATTTTCAAAGCTCAAACATTTGCTTAGCAGATTTCTCACGAAAATTACTCCTGGTCGAAGATCGACAATCTAAATCTGCAAACAAGCTTCCGTATAATGATAATAAAGGAGGAAAAAAACCAAACTTTTACATTCGAACGATATGAGTTTCAAGTGCATAGCAATAATGACCACGTTCTTTCAATTAACAAAAAAAAAACGTATTTATTCGATCAAACGAACATTGAACAAGTCAATTTTTGATGAAACCGTTGAACTTTCGAACAAAGATGTTGGAATACGTGCGACGTATACGAATACAATTCAATACTGTCGTCAAGTGGTTGCCACATTCCTCTTCTCCTGCATATTTTCGTTATGTTTCATGCCCTCTTCTCGTGAATTTATTTACAGAAAGAAAAGGAACGAATGTTTTATATCGACAACGACGAGTTCGAGCTGAAGTCTCTGAAAATACGAGTACTCCCAAAGTCTGTAACAATGTTTAGTCCTAATTCGACGAGTTAATGTCAATTATACAAATAGAACGATTACTTTATCGAGCTTGTCCTTTTCTTCATTCACCGATCCTTAAGTTAAACGAGTCTTTTTTGGCTTCATTTCACTTCCGACTTATACGCCAGGCTCGAAATATTTTTCGTGGTTTACAAAGTGTACGAGCGTCTTGAAAAAAAATTTACGCGTTTGTTTTTTCGGCGCTCACAATCAATTTTGTCAGGTGGTTAAAGAGAAATATATTTACATATAATTATATATTGTGTGTTTGGAAGCTTTCACAGTAAAACTTCTATCCCAGTATTCTCCAAATTTCCAACGCATCGTACGAACAAATAGAAGATTGGACACGGTCCAACATTGGTACGATAAAAGGTTCGAAAACCAGAATTTTTGACTCTTCGTTTAACCCACACTCAACAGCACGATCTTCCCGAGATATGTAAATTTCGAATTTCTCCAATATGGCCGTTTTCGATAATTAATTTTCGGCAGTATTAAAAATAAATTTTAACATGACTTCGTAACATCTGGACGAAGACGGAACTTGAAAAAAAGGCTTTTTTGTCTACACTAACATACGTATATGCAAGATAAATGCACAGCCAGGAACAGCCTTTCAAAATATCCATGCGAATTTGTCTTTCATGAAACTTTTCTTTTGAAGCAGAAAGAAATCGCCTTTTTCTTTTGAAGAAATGGACGATCGCTTCCTCCTAGTGAAAAAGTAACTTATTTTTATTGCGAAATTGTTTGCATGCTCTCTAGACTGCCGGTAGACGTTGTGCGCGATTGAACGTACGATTACTGTGCATACGTCGCTAAAATCTTATAGGCACTTTGAAAAATCTGTCTTCATCCAGGAGATTATCATGAAAATTGACATTCGTTTGTTCTCCGAACATTATATTATTAATCTCTCGAATCGCTTTCTACAAATTCATGAAAAAATTAATCCTGAACGCAATTCTTAAAAACACATATTCAGGGTGTCCTGTTATGAATGGATAATTCTGCAACTGTCGATAGGTCAGATCATGCCACACTAGATGCTGCATTTTCAGTTTAGTAAAAGTCCCACAGTTTTCGAGATTTTGGGCTTCATGTTATTTTTTTTTAATCTGCTTTTGGTTTTTTGCGTGCCATTTCTACAAATGATATGAATCGACAATAACTAACAAGGAACGTCCCTCAGGTGACACCCTTCGATTTTGTTGAAATTTTGATATGTTATAAAGCACCGAAAAGTAAGCGATACGTATTTTTTTTAATCGGCGGAAAAACGGTATTAAGGGGTGGAACGAACCCTCGAAAATAGGGGTGTTTTTCGTCGATAACGTTATCGTTCTCATCTCCAATGTATAGTGCACAAAAAAAAATAAACATTGTTGCAATTTGACATTTTTTAATATCTCGTACCATTAAAACGTTATCGACGAAAAACGAAAAACATCCCCATGTTTGAGGGTGCGTTTCAGCCCTTAAAATCGTTTTGCCGCCGATAAAAAAAATACGTATCGCTTAGTTTTCGGTGCTTTATAACATACCCAAATTTCAACAAAATCAAAGGGTGTCACCTGAGGGATGTTCCTTAAGCAACTTTACAAATTGGCACGATATGCGTAGTACATTTTTTTACACCGCAGGCTATCACAGTCAGACGTTCGAATTGGTTTGTATAAAAAACATAAGACATAAGTTCTGCATAAGATCTTTTTTTCATAAAGTTTCCTTAACATTTGAGGTGAAAAAAAGACCTTTCCAGACAAAACAAATAACCAAGAGTATTTTTTTTTAAACCGGGTCAAAAAAAGTTATCATTTTTATAAATGGCATGCGAAAAACCAAAAGCAGATGATTTTTATCTCAACAACCGTCGGATTTTTACTAAACCGAAATTCCAGCATATAGTAGGGCATGATTTGACCTACCAACAACTGCAGGATTGTCCATTCATAACAGGACACTGTATACGTACACACGTATGGCATCTTCAATATTCGATTGCGATACTTGCGCATAAGTATCGTGCGAAAAAAAAACGGTTTTTGGAATGCGTGCGAGCCGAAACGAGTGACGAGCGATAAATGAATTTCAAGTACATCCTTACAAGACAAACGAATGTACTGCGAATACCCTTACGTTCCGTAACCGCTACCTTATCACCGGTAAAACGTGTTGAGGATACTTGGGAGTGATTCGCTAAGCTTATTTTTGTATTCCTTTCGAGACATCCCTACAGGTCGCTAATTACCCACCCACGGGCAACATTTCAACGAACTCAATGACCCGTCAATTTACAATTCTGAGGCACTTGTCGTTCACGCGCGGTAAATCAATGCCCCGCCTACCGTACACGATATTTACAAAGTACATTGTACCACATTGTCGATGACGTTGAAGTGTGCATCGTTGGAATTGCAACGAAAGTGATTTTTTTCCCCAAAGCTTCCTTCGTCAGATTTCAGCTACGAAAATCGCAAACATTTTTCAGGATTCTCATTTAGCGATCTACGACAAATTTGCGAAGTACGATTTTGAATAATAATGAAAATAAGAAATTGGAAAGAAACTTCGTTGGATTCCAACGATGCAAACTTTGACCCCATCATTATCGATAGCAATCTATTAACGAGTATATTTGCAATGCTGAAATCAGACGCAAAAACGTCCCGGTGAAACAGCCTCTGTGAGGCTGAGATTCGGCAAAATGTTTCACGACCAGTAACAACACGGTGCAATATTTCGGAATGTTCGTCTTCCTTGGTGCTTCGTCCGGTGTCCGACTCAGAGCCTACGGTTCTTCCGTCGTATTATTCGTAACTGGAAGATCCGAAGTACACCCTTTGCAAAAGATAACGAAAAACGTGTAATCTTTCTCGTGGTTGCTCGCCCGTTTAGCGGAGTGATACCTCAAATCGGAAAGATTGTTCGTCCTTGCGTCGTCATATTTAAAAAATTAAAATAAAAAAAAACATCACGAATCATTCATCGACTCATTCGACTCCGTTGCTCCTGGTTTTTGGTATCAATGTCTGGCCGTCTTCGGCGCGTCGTGTCCGCTTTATGTAAATCCCAATGCCAATAGCTATCAGGAGAAAACCGATCGCCGCAATGCCGAATAGCGTCACGTGGCCCAACAACGGTAGGATTAAAACGAATTTCACTCGGCTCGCGAGTGATCCCGCCAAATCGGCCTCTTGAGTGAACCACAACACTGGTAGGAAGGTTCTCGGCACATTTTTGAAGAGCCTGGAAACAAAATTGTGATAAATCGATCGGATATTCCATCGCCTAATTGACTAATAAATAAGATATTGATAATATTATTGAACAGTTATAAATATCGATGTACGAGCTTCAATATTCAGACGTTCACGAATATGAATAACCTAAAGTACGATATTTGACCTTGCGTGCGTACACTGAGAAAAGAAAATCGTTGAATGTGCAAAATGCATTTTGTTGTCTCGAAATTTTGTTGTTTTAACAGTTGCTCAGGCATGCTAAATAAGCTACAGTTCACACCACTAAAACTATCAGTTAGATTGACAAAACGTATTTTATGCCAATCAAAAATCAAGTTGAACGTATTTAAAGATACATTTTGTTAAACCAACTGAATTTTGGATGGATGAACGAATTTCTTTTTTCAGTGTACACTGGGTCTTTGAAGGAACAGTCGAAATTTGAAACTCAAATTTATCTTCCACGACTAGAGGGCAGGCTTCGGCTACCCGCCCTAAAAAATCTAGGTAGCAGGGGGCGCTAAAGCCCAAGGGACCCCCGGTCTGGCAGTTTACTTGGAAACGCCAGCCCGTGCAAGTCATGTGTACACTGACCCTTTTAGGGAACGGGTACACACGGCGTCGGCATTTTCGAAGGTAAGTGAATGTAGTTTTTTTGCTTTTCTCGTAATTTTTCAGGTTTTTCATGGCTAAAATAAATATTTTATGTAAATTGATGCTGTTTCGGCTATTTTTTACGGACTTTCATCTCAAAAACAAAACTTTTTTTGTATTCTTGGCTCATAAGTCCGTTATTTTGCCATATTTTTGCAGAAAATAAAGTTTCGCTATATTATTTCTTGCTTTTTCGGGTTTTTCACTAGTCCATGCTTTTTACTAAAATAAGGTTTTTCGTTCAAACAGTTTTGAAGATGGGCGAAAGAAGTGCATCTCAGGTTATGTACAATTTAAAAGCGACCGTCGCCCTGACGTGTTTTACGATGAACAAAGTTCAAATAAAGCCGACGGAGGAGAAGTTCATGAAGAAAACAAAAAAACAATGTATTCTTGTGCATCGTGCGAAATGCCGGTTTGCTATGATCATCGAACGCACTTTTGTCACAATTGCGCACTGTAAATTCCTTTTTTGTCACTAATTATTATTAATATTTCATAATTTTTGAACTATGCAATATAAAAAAAAATCGTACGTACTTCGATATACAATATATTTTTCAAGATATATTCAACATTTCAAGTGAATCGGTTGAAAATTATCTGAGTTATGTTTCCGGCCAACTTAAAAAATGCAGTTTTGAGATAAACGCTGCACAGCCGCCATTTTGAAATTAATCGCTTCGACAAAATTATTGTATACATTCACTGATATGTATGATAAACACCCTTTTTGTAATCTCGATTTATTTTATAGTTTGTCCGAAAAAAATCCCCAAAAAGCCAATTTTTCGGCCTCTAGAGTGGCCTAAGGCCTTAATTACTTATATTTACTTCATTACTACGATTATGCAATAAAAAAACATTTGGATTTGTAATAAAATAGAAAAAAACCGAAAAATATTATTTCCTCTGATTTTTTTCTATTAAAAAAGCGACCTTTTCGGTAATCAAAATAAATATACTTTTTTGAAGTAGCACATTCACTGTATTTTTTTCCTAATAGTACATGTATTCCGCTATACAACCCCGAAAGAATTTTCTTTTTACATGAAAATTTGTTTTAGTTATGATTTTTTTTATGAAAATCGATTTTTCCTCCATTTTCGGTTACATTTATTGTTGTAAATGTTTTTATATACAATAAATGGGTAAATAAATTATTGGATCGTGGAAAGAAATGATGTAAAAGTAATTCAGAATTTCTTCAGATTTTTTTTTTTTTTTTCTTAGAAAAAACATTAGCAGATCTTTTACGACCCAGTGTGCAGACGGTGTCCCAAAATTTAAGTGTACAAACCGAGGGTTCATTATATATATTGATTTCAATTCGTTTGTTTGGGTTTGTTCGGCTTTGGGAAGTATTATTGTAACTTACTCTATGTGATTATCGGATTGAATCATCAAGCTCAATTGAAGTCTAGCTCGCACTTGCAACGGAATGCCGGTCATCTGAAATGTATTTTTTGCTTTTTTTAAAAATCATTCAATTAAAAGGTTCAAAGTCCGAAAACATTGATCGGCAAAAATCATACGCACCGGTTCGACGGCTATTGAAAACTGATGATTCTTCTCCTCTGGTTTCATGCCGTCTATGGCTGATCGGTAATATTCATCGGCCAAGTAAAAGTGTGGCAAGCTCACAAAAGCGGGCGCGCCAAATTTGCATTGCGATACGTTGAATGCACCGCTAGGCACGCATTCGACATCGGAGCAATAGCAGGCTCTCGATGGTACTTTGGTACCATTATCGAGCATTTCCCAATCCGAAATATATTCCCTGCCGATAACTCCCGAATGTTCCGTCACATTATTGTACACGAGCTGCATTGACCTGGCAGAAGAAACGAAAGCACAAGAATTGCATGTAAATCTGTGATGCACGTAACTTATTTGACTATGCGTTGACGAGACGAGCTCTTTGTGATTTCGCGGTAAAATTTGAAGATCATTGGAAGGGCTTCATAATACTCACGTACAAACGTCCGGCGCGAAAACCTGGACCCTTTTACTTTCTCCAACGGGTGCCCAAAGATCACCCAAACTCCCGTCAATCGTTTCGCAACTCGAACTATAGAACTTCGACTTGTTGCCATAATTCCATTCTCTGAGCATACCAAGCTTCTTTATGTCCTCACTGCCCCTCAACATATTAAAAGTCCCGTCGTAAGGTGCCGAATTGTTTCTCTGTGGAGTGAAAAAAAGCGTGTTTTCGTTTGCCCTCGTACGATTCGGACGTCTTGGAGAATTGAAGAGAGAGAGAGAGTGAGAGAGAGAGAGAGAGAGAGAGAGAGAGAGAGAGAGAGAGAGAGAGAGAGAGAGAGAGAGAGAGAGAGAGAGAGAAAGAGAGAGAGAGAGCGGAAAACTCACGCCGTAGAACCAGCCAAATTTGTCGAATGGAACGAGCGTGGAGTTCAATTTTTGTATCCAGTTGAGCAATTTATCCTCGTAGCCGTCGAAGAGCAATTCCTTCACGGTTTTTGTCACCGTCAACTTTTCATGACTCGCCTTCATAGCCGCATTTATCATCATCTTGATCAACGGCTTCTTGTATCTCATCATGTAAGCAACGGTCTGAAAATAACCGTACTGTTGTTGACAAAATTCACAGGTCGATTTAAGCAGAGTTTAACTTTATGTTTGCGCTCTGCTCTTGTCGGGTAACATACTGATGGCTTTACCATTGATTACACGAAATGTACCAACGAAAGAGTACAAAGAAATATTTTTTTAATTGTTTCAAGGGCGTACACCTTGTTGAAGTTCATTGAAAATATTGATTTTTGGGTTTAGAGGGAGTCTCGAAATATAACGTTCCATAAATGTCCTCTGAAAAATTTCGCTTCCCAAACCGGCGAACTTTGAATGCGTTTTTTCTCAAAATTACTTTTTCCAAATCGGTGACCACGATATCTCAATCATCACTGCACCGATCAACTTCAAATTTTACAAGCTTCTTGTACATATCAGGAAGCAGTGCTTGAACGAGGGACTTTTTTTAGACGCATTTATTTTATCAACGAAAATAGAGCGTTCTTTTCACCGGATATCGATACTTTTCCTTTGGAGTGCGGCCATTCTTTTCGAAAATCAATATTTTATCAAATCGTTCGTCCAAGCACTGGATCGTGTCATGCAACATTTTTTCATTTCGTATGATTTGTTTAACAGCAGTGGTCACCGCGAAGAACGTTTTTTACACATCGGTCGGCACAAACTATTGTATCTACCACATTTATAAATACTTTTCAATACAACATTTGTGAAAGATACTTAAAACCATACTCTTGAATGTAAAGAAAAAATAATTGGGAAACCTGCACACATTGTCGCAGAAAAAATTCACGACAAATCCTCTTTTTTGCGGCCACGAGCGTGTAACGCTTTAATAGAGAATGGTGGCACACTAGCAGACTGCGCAAAGTCAAATTTCTTGAAAAAGCCCATAGCGGTACAAGTTTTTCTATTTTGAGCATTATATTCTACGCCAAATTCTAAGGCCTTCTCAACACGAATGAAAAAAATAAGAGACGTACTGAAGACTTCATAGAAGCATTGAGGGGTCTTCTCACTTTAGACGCTAAAAATAGACTATTGTAATGAATTTTTTTGATACGTTTATATTGTAGATATTGATATAAAAGTTCTTACACTTAATAAATACACTTTCGAAATACATTGTTAAAATGTATTTATTTATTTAAGTCATTATTTATAGACGGAAATGGTAGATTAAAAAGTTTCCTAAAAAAATTGTAGTTCTGCGGTGTTGATGAAATCTCGGAGATGGATCATCCGAAACAGAAAAATTTAACGGTTTTAGATTCAGTATGTTAATGGATATAGCGCATATCATACGATTTTTTATATATGCAAAAATACCAAAATGACGGACATTTTTCGAAAAAAAAAAAAAAACAAAAAAAAAACGTTTTTTTCACCGTTTTTGGCAAAAAATAAATAAATATCAAAATTGAAAAAAATCCTTGGTATGCGCTGTAGCTATAGTTGTAAAGAATATGTGATTAAGGGGAGGTACCTGAGTAAACCGCGAGAAAAACAGGTAAACTTCGGGAATTTTTATCTCAAAAACTAATGTTTCCATTGGATCCCTTTTTTTTATTGGAAAATGAGTACATTGAGGTATATTTAGGAATTTTTTGAAATAAATTCATTGACTGGAAGCGATTCAAACGCGATTATCTCGAAACATAGTTTTCAAAGTCGGTGCCAGATGTATCTCGAAAACGGCTTGTCCGATTTTGTCCAAAGTTGGATACAATATTGTTCGATAGTTTTTCTCGTTCGCCACGTAGGGGTTTTTCATTTGATTGAACCATTGCTTTTTTATGCAATGTGTATGCAATCCAAAATCGTCGAAAATTGCCAACGAAAAACGAATGTTAAATTAAAACGGTCGCAATTCCGTCGAAAATTAAAATTTCAAAAAAATCCTACGTGGCGAACGAGAAAAACTATCGAAGAACATTGTATCCAAATTTGGACAAAATCGGACAAGCCGTTTTCGTGATACATCTGGCACCGATTTTGAAAACTAAGTTTCGAGATAATCGCGTTTGAATCGCTTCCAGTTAACGAATTTACTTTAAAAAATTTCCAAACATACGTCAATGTACATATTTTCCAATAAAAAAACCCGGATCCAATCGAAACATTAGTTTTTGAGATAAAAATTCCCGAAGTTTACCTGTTTTTCTCGCCGTTTACTCAGGTACCTCTCCTTAATATTTCATAAGGATCGGTTCAGTAGTTTCAAAGATTTTATCAACAAGCCGTTGAAAAACGTTGTTTCGAGACAAACGCGTTTAAAGTTTGTTTGGGTTACATAAAAACATTTAAAACATTTTTTTTTCGTATTTCGAAAGTGTATTTATTAAGTGTACTTCTAAGTACTTCACTTACTAAGAGCAACGCTTTTCAAGTATTTCACCTGTATATCAACATCTATAATATAAACGTATCAAAAAAATTCATGAAAATTGCCTTTTTTTAGCGTCTAAAGTGAGAAGACCTTTTAATGTTTAGCAATGTCTTGTATACGTTCATTTAGTGTGTATATATTTTTTTTTTATGTAGAAAAATGTCGATTACAAATTTTTTCCCAATATTCTGCAAAAATCTTTGATACTTCTCTAGCGTTTTGTATCCATATTACGAAGCGCTTAGGTATTTTGCTCCTAGTCCTTTTCTCCCTAATTTTTGTGTGTCCTCTTTTTCATGTTTATTCCAAGACAACCGATTGTAAATTTACAACAGAGATAATTCATAGTTTCATATCAACTTCAAAGTCCATCTATCGACTTTCGGCCCAGTACGGTGGCCCTACCCCTCAATAGCGAGTAATCAAACTCGCGATTCACTTACCGCAACAACGGGATTGATATTGGTAACTGTGTCGGACAGCGAGCCATTCGACATTGACTCCTCAAAGTACCATACTCGCTTCTGTTGGAACGTCACAGTGTCGTTGTTGTCGTTCCACACTTGATTAACTTTGGAATCGACCTCTCTACAAAAAACCAAGCCTTTGATTTTCAAAAAGCCAAATGTGTTTCCACGTCACGGAAAACTCAACCAAACGACCTTTCGAATGACAAACTCTCGTGAGCTTTCCTCCACCATGCATATGTGATGGATTTGTTACAGGAAAAAATTAATTATGACGCGTCGATTCTTACTTGAAAACGTAGGGACCCATTTCCACAAACTGAGGCTTAGCGCCGGATGTTCCGTTGAAGCCGTCCGGATTCGTCCAATTGAACAAATACAGCTTGAGATACATCGGTATCGGTGTCTCTTTCCACAAGGAATAACTCGTCGACGTCGGGGTGAGAACAAGTTCGCGACGAAGTATACCGTTGAATATCGAGATCCACAGCAGACCGACGGTCAATCCTACGACCGCCGCTACCAGCCCGACGCTCGACAATATAATTACAGCTTTGCACGAACGCATTTTCACCGGAGCTTGCAGAGACCTGAAAAAAAAAAACAAAATAACGCTGTAATCTTCTCCTCACTGGTATATTGTATTAAAAACAACCTTTTGATTGTATTTTAATAAAATAATATCAATAAATATATATAAAATAATGAATTATCATAATAAATATAAGTTTCTTTTGGTGTTGATACAAGAGCTGCAGATTGCATCCGTTTTTGACGAAATTATGTCATTATTTTTTAAATTATTTCTCCAAGTCGATAATGTGCGTAGTTTTTCTTTCACACAATGTTTTTGTATTGAAAGCTCAGAGCTTCATTATTTTCGAAACTTCGATGAAACAGCTACGACTCAGTCGATTGAATTTTTTTAATTTGTCGAGTACACAAAGTTGAACATATTTTCAAACGTGATATCTACTGATCGATTTTAATCTGCAAATTGTTGCTTGAATATAAGTTGATATATATGATAAAAAAAATATCAAGGCACTAACCCATCCTGGCTATCTCCCAAATCCGCCGATATTAATGATTCCATGGACATAATAAAGAATATTTATAAATGTAATCGATCGAAGCGAAAAAGCACGTATCAAATACGTGATAAAGCGGGAAAATAAAGAAATGATAAATTTTCAGCAATCATGCTCCAGATACGATGTTGCACTTTGAACTCATTCGCAAGGGAAGACAAAAGAAACAGGCACTACGTAAAATCGAGATTTCGAGTAGTGAAATATTGAAATTCTCGCTAGTTATCAGCAGCATAATGCACTGACAATCGTTTGAATCGTTTGATTGTATCGACACTCGGAATGTCACTGCGTCACTGAAGAATTTGAATTTGAAACGACAAAGAAAACGAGACGACGGTTTGACGTGTTACTTTTCATTCGTGAATCACACCGCAAGATATGCCATTAGCGCGGTATATCAGCTGATCGCGAATTTCATTATCAGCCACTCGGTCACGTGATCCGAGGCACTCAATGGCGGGAGATTATTTGAATTTGACGCGGGCTGCAGTTCCCGTTCGAACGCATTTCAATTACGATAGAGCTGCCGGCTAAATTAATTGGGAATGACAATCAGTTTTAATCGGATGCAAAGAAACTTCTCGTAATGAGAGGAATGATCTATAAATGGGATCAAATATTTATTTTTTGCAATTATGATATTAACGAGCAATGAATATTGAAATAAATAAACGATTTATTTTTAATGAACTTCTGAGAATCATTTTGCCATCCTATCAAGGTATGTATCTTTTGCCATTTAAGGTGGTACGAGCGCGCACTACCTTAGCGCGGTTCATATTCTGCGTATGTGTGTTAATGAAAGAAAAATCTTCGTTGGTCTTTTTTTCAGATTAATCCCGCCGACGATGCGTGTCACGCCGTCTGACAACATCCGCCGCAATTCGTTTAGAAGACCGTGCCATACCACGGCCTTTTTTTAAAGATTGATAAAAAAATACCACGTAACAGCCAAAAGTAGTAATAAAACATACCTCAAGTCTCAAAAATGTTGAACAAATTTTTCCTTAAAAAAAATCATGAAAATTAGTATTTTTTTCCTCGCCTGCAGGTATCTCCCCCCTTAATTTTTGTACTGACGGTTATACATTTATTGTAAAAAATTGAGATACAGGCGCCGGGGGGAATTGATTCTCCAATTGGTTTTTCCGTCTCCCGATAATTATATGAATGTGATCATGTTGCGTACCGTTTCTTATTCAAGTTGTTAGAAGAGCAATTGATTTTTGTAGCTCGTGGCCGGAAAGAAGGGACATTATCGTGATTATTTTTCTGGAAAAACGTGTACAAGTTTTCAAGTTTTTTCTTACATTAAGGAGTTTCGGGACAAATCACGTGTTACCACTTGCTTCAAATTTATACAGTAAATTCTTTGTCACGTGCTGAATGCACTCTAAAAAAATTTAAATCGACCGTCTACACCGTTTCTATAAAATTTACTCTTGAAAAAATACTTTTTAACATAGATGCGTATGATCAGATGACATAAGGAATGCATTATGACACTGATGACAAAATTGTCATAATGTACTGAGTGATTTGACAGTTTTCCATAACATTTTAAACATTTTTTCACACTTTTTTATGCGTAAAACTGCCATTCAGCGATCAGTCTAGGCATCTTCCTATGTTGAAAAGTGTCTTTTCAATTATTAATTTTATCAAAACGGTGCAGACGTTCGACTTGAAATTCGGAGGGTACATTCAGTAAATGACAAAGAATTTACTGTATGAATTTCAATCAAATGGTAATATTTTGTCAATTGTCCCGAAACTCCTTAACTTTTAAGTATCTTTTACAATTTTTGTATCGAAAAAAATTATAAATGTACATATAATGATTTGTGCAGAGGGCTGTTTGAAAAACGTCCTTCGAAAACAAACCCTCCGAAATAAAAAAATCAAACGCTTTTAATTTGTGCATAATGTGATCTAGTGCTCGGACAAAGGGTTTAATAAAATATTGATTTTTGAAAAAATTGCCGCAGTTCAAAGTGAAAGTATCGATTTTCGGTGAAAAAAAAGCGCTTTATTTTCGTTGGTCAAAAAACTATGAATGGAAAAAAATTCCTTCGTTCACGCGCTCCTTAGGTAAGTAGGTAAAAGAAGCTTGTAAAATTTGACGTTGATCGGTGTCTCTTTTGAGTTATCGTAGTCACCGATTTTGAAAAAATAATTTTGAGAAAAACACTTTTAAAATTCGCCGGTCCGCGGAAACTGCCTGTAACCGCCCAGAACTCGTTCAAGTTTGATCGTATCAACGTAAAATTTGTACGGAATATTTTTGAAAGTTACATTTTGCCAATCTGTCGAAAACCAAAAATCGATACTTTCAAAAATTTCTCCTAGGTGTAAACCCTTGATTGTAAATGCAATGATTTTTTTTGTCTTTCAGTATCTTACCGATTGTCAAGACGCGGTGCTCCGTACATTTGGGTTGGAACCACCTCCGGCACCCTCGTCGACATTTTGCTTAAAAAATATTCACTCTCCGCTTCTCCTTCTCGATCTATTCTAGATGTAAATTACGAGCGAAAATTTCCTCGAGTATTCGCGAGTCAATGTTCGGAACGTGGACATTTTTTACCGAATTTACGACCGATCGTTCATGATTAATTATTTTTTCTCGTCGAGAAAGGATTCGCGCGTTTTATCAGACCTGTCCAGTGCCTCGCAATTTTTCGAGCCGCACCGAAGATCCGTCAGCGACTGATTGAGCCGCCAATTTTTTATTTTTTTAAACATCTCACAAGCCTTTAGAATCTTTTGCCCTCTCTTATTTCCAGGAAGACAAAGAGCAAAGACCAATTGAATAATGAAGTACGCTTTATCATATCGATAACGAGTATACACGATTCGTATCCGTTTGTATCAGACGGCACTATATTCGACTGATACGGCCGTCACATACCTACGGAAATAATCTTTCTGTCCTATCTGCATCCTACTTTGTGTTTGATGAAGCCTAGCTCGACGTACCTGCGGACGGGCCACATCGCCGGGTCCGTAATCTCTACCTCCTTCGCTACTTCAACATCTTCCAAACCTTGTAAATATCATTACTGCCCAAATGTCGCCTAATCACATTGTAACAACGAAAAAGGGAGAGGAGTGGACGTACGAGTAAAAAATTGTAAGTATACATGTGTGTGTATGTGTATTTATTTATTTTAAGGCGTAAGATCTGTGTGGCTCATCGAAAAGTGAGACTTTTTTGGGATTTTTTTTGTTCAGAGTACTAAAAAAGCAATCAAAATGAGGTTCGGAGGGTTGAGTCTCCATGTGTTGACGTACATGGTATACAAATAATTTTTTTTTTTTTTTCAAAAAAAAAAAACAAAATTACGATTTAGTCGTAGCTGCACTAAGAGCATTTTTAGGCGCTCTGCAGGAGGACGCAAAACTTTTATGAATTAGCACCGTGAACAAAAAACACGATTATTAAATAATATGGTTTTTTTGTTAAGGGGTCTTCTCACTTTAGACACTAAAAAAAGACTATTTTCATGAATTTTTTTGATAGGTTTATATTATAGATATTAATATAAAAGTTGTTACATTTAATAAATAGACTTTCGAAATACATTTTTTTAAATTTATTTATTTAAGTCACTATTTATAGACGAAAATGGCAGGTAAAAAAATGTCCTAAAAAAATTGTAGGTCTGCGCTGTTCATGAAATCGGGGAGGTTTTAGATTCAATATGTTAATGGCTATAGTGCATATCATACGAAAAATGCGTTAAAAGTTGGTTTGGGTTACATAAATACATAAAAAAATTTGTTGTATTTCGAAAGTGTATTTTTTAAGGGGTAAGGCCATAGTATAATTTTCAAAAAATCGATCTTTTTTTGTTTTCGCTAAAACGATGCTTTATCATCATAAAAATAAGTTACTATTCGATTTATAGCAAGACATTTTTTTCACCAACTTTGAGCATATAGCGTAAGCCCACCTTTGGCACGGCCATAGAGTACCTAAAACTTTAAACGCGTTTTTCTCGAAACAGCTTTTTTCAAACTGGCGTGACAAATAAATTCAACAATTTTCACTAGATTGATTTCAAATTTAAAAGTTATGTTCCTATTTGCATTTGGCAGAGTAGTACGTACGGAATTTCTGATTGATCGAAAACTTTTCATTTTCTGAGCAGTTTTATACGAAATTTTTCACTGAAAATTCATTCAAATACCTACAACTCAATTCAAATACCTAGAACTTTTGAACAAAACAATATTTTTTAAATTCCGTACGTACTTCTCTAGGTATTCTAATCTAGATTGACGAGAATTTTTGTTTTTTGTTCTAGGTGAAAAATTGTGGATGCTAAATGTCACGCCGCGGAGCGCCTAAAAAAATATAAGAAAATTAGTAGTCGGCCATTTTGTACAATGAAAAAAATATATATATTTTTAACAGCTTGATATTTATACTAAATAGATGTGTAAATAATTTTATGAGTGAATCACTTTTTCATACGAAAAAAATTGTTAAATTTACACATGATTTTATACCCGTTACCGTGGCCTAACCCCTTAAGTGTAACAACTTGTAAATTAATATCTATAACATAAATCTATAAAAATATCATGAAAATACCTTTTTTAGGGTCTAAAGTGAGAAGACCCCTTAAATGGCATAATTTTGAATACATTTTGTTTCGTTAAAAATCGGCCTTAATTTATTTCTGAAAACGGGAATTGTTGATGAATGGTAAAAGTCGTGTGTACTTCTTTAGAGAATCTGTCCAAGAAGCTACAGTTAACATTTCAAGTCAATCGCGTGAAAACTGGCCGAATTATGCGTTCTCCTATTGTTAAAAACGCGATTTCGCAACAAAAAAAACACGTTTGAAGTTTCATAACTGATGTAGGAGCTATCGTCCACACGATGAAATTGAAGCTCTCATTTATATTCCGCGTGTACCCGCCGAGGCATTTTGATCGGCGGTCTTCAGTTGTCAGGTCGTATATTTTTCGTACAACGACTGGACTAAATAACTCAAAATTGCTACTTTCACCGTCTAGGCTGTTTCGTGCGTTTCGGTGCGGTCAAAGGGGCTTCGGAAATGAGCACAACATTTTTTTAAACATTTTTTCGCGTATCATTCCTTTTGTGTGTCATTCTTATGATGTTTGGGCTTAAGCCAATAAAAAAGGTATCAACATTTTTTCTACACAGAATAGTCCAGTAAAAGAGACGAAAACCCAGCACTTTTTACCGTAAAATATGATTTTTTGACTGAAGGTAAACGGTTGCACACTGAAAGTAACCCCAATAAAATGTTGCTCGTCACCTCGCCCCAACCCTTAGAAATCGGGGTTGAAAACTTAGAAATCGCCGTATCTCGATAACTAATAGCCCGATCAAAAAAGGTTTCAAACGAAAGTTGTTTGGAATAATAAAATTCGTACAAAGTTATATGACGTCCAACCCCTATCTTTGAAAATAGATGAATGTGCCGTCAAAAACGAGTTTTCGTGCCGCTATTTTCAAAGATAGGGGATTGGACGTCAGACAACTTTATACGTATTTTATTATTCCAAACAACTTTTGTTCGAAACATTTTTTGATCGTCCTATTAAGTATCGAGATATGGCGATTTTTAAGTTTTCAACCTCTATTTCTTAGGGTTGGGGCGAGTTGACGGGCAACATTTTATTGGGGTTACTTTCAGTATGCAACCATCTACCTGCAGTCGAAAAATTCATATTCTACGCTAAAAAGTGCTGGGTTTTCGTCTCTTTTACTGGACTACAGGTAACGGCTTAATGATTATCGTAATTTTTACGCTCGCTGTCATTCTCAATAATCACGGGTGGAATTAAATTGGCGAAGAATAGTACGAAGAGAAAAACCCAATGACAGACGTAGAAAAATGCTGTGTCTCAGTCTGCGACGGGACACGACGAAGAATGGTGACGTAACGAGTCGCGATATCTGGCTACGGGTACATGCGGTTGATCCGAGATTGTCCGTGACATACACAGCACCCGTGCAATGTGAAGGTGAAAAAAAGTCTCGAGTGCGAAAAAAAGCTGTAGAGTTCCCAAAAGCGTAAACTAATTGGCTCTATTCGGCTGGGGATTGCATATTCATCGGTGCACGACGAAATTTGCATCGATGCAATCACGACGAATGCAAATGTGTATATATATATATATATATATATATATAGTCAAACCTCGATATAACGAAATTGTCCATTCCCATCCGAAAGACAGCCGAAACCTTGATACGACGATATAATCATCTACATTATGCTCTAATTGCTATTTGCTTGTAAAAAATGCTCTAATTTAACATTTCTTTCGTAAAAAAAATTCCCCATCTTTATAGTACAAATATAAATTTTTTTTTAAAGAACATTTTAAGGAACATGACTTCTGTATAACGAAGCCTCAATATAACGAAAACTCGATATAACAAACTTCACTAGAGATTCGTTATATCGAGGTTCGACTGTATATATATATATATATATACATAGGGTGTCCTGTTATGAATGGATAATCCTGCAACCGTCGATCAGATCATGTCCTGCTATATGCTGGAATTTCAGTTTAGTAAAAAAACCCACGGTTTTCGAGATTGGGGCTATATGTTATTTTTTTTTAAATCATCTGTATCTGGTTTTTTGCATGCCATTTCTACGAATGATATGAATCGACAATAACTAAGCAACTTTTTTAAGTAATCGGCACGATATGCGTAAGTACATCTTTTTTACATCGCAGGCTATCAATGTCAGGTGGTCGAATTGGTTTTTATGAAAATTCTGCATAAGATCTTTTTTCATAAAGATTCCTTGACATTTGAGGTTGAGAAGAAGACTTTTATAGATAAAAGAAATAACCAAGAGTATTTTAAAAAAAAACCGGATCAAAAAGTAATCATTTGCAGAAATGGCATGCGAAAACCAGCAGCAGATGATTTTTATCTAAGCAACTTTGGGACGATATGCGTAGTACATTTTTTTTGCACCGTAGGCTATCAAAGTCGGACATTCGAATTGGTTAGTATGAAAATTCTGCGTAAGATCTTTTTTTATAAAGTTTCCTTAACATTTAAGGTTAAAAAGAAGACATTTCTAGATAGAACAAATAACCAAGGGTATTTTTTTAAAAACCGGGTCAAAAAGTAATCATTTGCAGAAATGGCATGCGAAAAACCAGCAGCAGATGATTTTTATCTCGAAAACCCTGGGTCTTTTACTAAACTGAATTTCCAGTATATAGTAGGGCATGATCTGACCTATCGCCAGTTGCGAGATTACCCATTCATAACAGGCATATACATTACTGACCAAAAGTTTCCGGACACTTCAAATAATTGCAAAATTATATTGGAATAATATAATTAATTATACAGAGCTATTTAATATCTTTGTAAAATAATAAATGAAATGAACTATATTATTTCAACATTATTTGGCAATTATCCAGTGATCGAAAGTTTTGCAATTATCTGAAGTGTCCGGAAACTTTTGACCGGTAGTGCATATATATATATATATATATATATATATACACATCTCTTATCACAATTTTTTTGCAAAACGCGAGTTGAACTTACGGAGCTACAGAGCACGAAACTATTTCTGGAAAACTGGCTCGACGAGTTTGTAAGAAAAAAAAATGTATAATTTGCCGTCGAATAAGTGTACGTCGCAGAAAGCGAACGGACAAACAATCTACTCGCGCACTAATCATCGATGATATTTCACAAATTGGCTCTTTTCGGAATAGACAATTGTCGCATGAATCGGGATGGACTCCACTGTGATGAAAAATCAAACGAAAAAAGGGCAAAGAATACATCGATCGAGGTTGTTGAGTTTGCGGAAAGGTTTTCAAAATGCACATCGTGCTAATAAATTCGGCGCACTCGGGAAACGCGATCGTGAGAATCGAGTGCGATGACACAAGATGTGTGGTCGTACACGTAACGTACACTGGTGGCTCGTGGATCTATTTTGAAATATTTATTCTTACTGATTCGAGGTGACACGAGTTAATCGTTCGCCCTCAGGTAGCATCGTATTCATCTCCATTATCGAAGATGGCAAGCTCCCGAAAGATTCGCGAGCGAGCATTCGATAGAGACAAAAAGTCGGAGTTTTGACGGTATCACAATTTTTTTAGTATTTTTTCGAGAGAGAATTGTAATTGGAATAAATGATAAATAGCACAATTTTTTGGCCGGACAATCTCCTCCCTAAATCGATCGGAGTGAAGACAGATAAACGAAATTATAAAAAAGGTTTTCGAAGTTTTCGCCCGAGTTATATGAAATGTCTAGTGAGAGTTTGTTCGCCATCAAATTAAACGATAGGACAACGACCACAGCAAACGTCTATCAGCAATTTCCAATCAAAACTGATTAGAGACCGGAGCGTGTGTCGGCCCATTGCTCATGGAAACGCCGAGAGAAGAAAAAGGAATTAAAAAAACGAGGCGTGAATAACAAAAAAAAACCGTCGCGATACTTCCGAGATGCCTGGTGGAGGAAATCCGCGTCCACTGAAACGTTTTGTATCGCATCACATTTGTGCAAAGTCCAACGATAGACATATCGTGCAAAAATATGACTTCATACTCAAAGATTCTCGCTGCCAGTGCGTCCCGATCGCGATATAAACTTGGAAAGTGCTATTTATTATACAGTGTGTATTTTGTACGTTTGTTTAATACGGGGAAAATGTTATTTTTGTCAAGTGCCATTCGTTTAGGGTGTATCATAATCCGAAATTATTGAGAAATGGTTCTGTGCAGGAAAAAGTATTTTCGAGCGGATATGACGAATAGACGCGTCGTTTGACAAGCCACAAGGTCCGAGAGTACTGACTTTTCATTTATGGACGTAAAAATGTTCCCGCATCGATTTCATCCATCAATCGGATTATCAACCATCAATTGTTAAATTTATAAACATTAAATTGCTAATTGAAGTATCAGTGTCATTGTCACTTAATGGAAAACTGTCATTCTGCAGGAGATCGTTTAAAAAATCTGATTTCGTCCTCAAAACGTCACGATTAAAAATCCAATTGGCCATAATCGAGATCGAAACTGGACTCCTACGTACTAAAATATTTTCGAGAGTTGCTCACAATTTTCAACCGGACACGCAAGAGCTTTTGTACAAAAAAATAAAAACCAAGACGCTGTCAGGCATTCTCTCATTGCATTCACTGGGACATTCATGTAATTGACATTCACTCCCTACTGAAGTCATTACTTCACCCTTACTAAATGCATTCAAACAGCGCCTTTTCAGTCACCATTTTAGTGGAGATTTGTAATTTGTTTACTATTTTTCGTTTATTTTGTCATTTTGTTTATTAATTTCCATTTTTTGTTTATTTCGTTTACTAATTTCCAATATTGTTGATACATGCTTCTGGATTTGTAGTCGATTTGCAACTTTAAAGGATCATCACAGTGTAAAATTTTCAAAAAATCGTTTTTTTTTTGCAAAATCCTATAGTGTAGACGGTTGTAAACATGGGCCTGGCATCACCGATTGATCGTAAGTAGACAATTTAAATGAAAATTCCGCGCTTGAAACTTTAAATGCGGTTTTCTCGAAATGTCGTTCTTCAAAACGGTGTACACTCTCAAAGGAAAAGTTTTTAACCTACCATCTCAAATATTGACACAACATTCTTCACGCCACTGTTTATCTTGCTATGGAAGCTTTTTCTTGTCTTCATATTTTTTTTAACGAAAAACTGTCGGAAAAATAGGCTAAATTCGGTACTTTTTTTCGAACCGCCGCCGTTTTGTCAATTTTGATTTTTTTAAACCTCAATAGCAAGATAGCGGCTTTCATATTGATTAATAATCTTTTTACAAATTTTGTTTCAGCTAGTATTTACGGTCACAACCGTGTACACCGTGAGGACTCCATTTTTTTCGAAAACATTTTCAACCGTTCAGAAATGTAAAAAAATAAACATAAACGTTTAAACATTTATTTTCTGTTCTTGATGAGTGCTTTGATTTGACATAAAAAAATCAAATTGATTAGCGTATTTTAACCATCGAAAAAAAATTTCGAAAATCGGCTATCTTTCGCCCCCTGACACTGTGATGATCCCTTAAGGGGTTATACAGTTAAAATTTTCGAAAAATCGATTTTTTAATTTAATTTTCGTAACGTACATGTATTTAAGTAAACACACAAAAAGTTCTTATCAATCCGGCGATTATTCTCGAAATTAGACGCACATTTGTAATGGCGGGTCAGAGCATTCGAAAGTGCTTTTGAAACTTTAAACCCGTTTTTCTCAAAACTGTGTTTTTAAAGTCGGTGAGCAAGATTTCTCGGGAACGGCTGAACCAATTAGTCTCAAATTTTAACACAACACACACTTTTCAAGTATATTTTTTAGTAATTAATCGAAGGTTTTTTCTCACCGATAAATATTTTCCATTTTATAAACAATTTAAGGCCTAAATTTTGGTGAAAAATTATTATTTTGCTTGTTCCTTCGATTAATTATAAAATAATTCATTATATTAACGAAATATTTTTGGCTTTTTCATTTTAGATGCTCCAGTCCAGAGATATCGTGCTCACCGCAAGACGCCTTTTTTAGAGGTGCTCAAGGAGATGAGCTATAGCAGCTTTCAAAATAATTATATTTACAAATAAAAAATGTTAAAATACAGTTAAAAGTTACCATAATATGTATACAAATTTTTACATTAATAGAATTAAAGGTCTTCTCAAAAAAAATCTTGAAATATCGATCTTTTTGGGTCTCCTGACTGTATATAACCCCTTAAGTGCGTTACGATCATAGCAGTGCGACCGTGTCATAATCCTATTATATAGCACTAATAGTTAGAATATTGTTAGTAAAACCATCATTAGGCATAAGCAACCTTATTTTATTTATAGTGTGTAATTATTAAAACAATGTTGATTATTTTTTTAATTGTACCACCATTTGCCTCAAGGCTTTCCCAAGGGATAGTTAATAAATAATCAGTCAATCAATCAATATCAGGAAAAAGGACAATACAAGACAAATTGTGCAATATTCTGTATGGGAGAATTTTCATGAAGTCAATAGAGGAAAAGGCGATTTTCCAGAGGCACTCAAACATTATCTAATTCCTTGTGTAATTTATTACGTAACTAATATGAAGCAGATTGCCGAATAGGTAACTGTACGATGCTTCCAAATAATGCTCGCGATTAAATAGCCGGAAATAATGGTATCAAAATTTCGTTCAACGTAAAACAGAGATTCCAATCACTCGGGAGTGATTACGAGGCCGGACTGACAAACAAAAACTCCTCAGGCTTTGACCATCCCGTCGGACTGAAGATATATATTCATTATCGGTTTTCTTAATGAATCAGCCCGGTCGATCGCGCCAACCATTATTCATCGCTGCACTTCAGGACTGATTAAAATTCCGCAAACGTCGATGAATCGTCCCGTGTACAATGTAACACAACGATTTTTCATAGGCATTTTTTATTAACCGATTATGTCTGTATTGGAACAGTGGAAAACAGCTCATTTTTTCCGAAAATCGTGATGATGAGTTTATACAAAAATTAGGTATTTGAAAAAGTATCATCTGTAGGACACTTTCTAATTTTATTGTGTAAGAATATTTAATTATAATCGACTTACAGCCAATATCCGGGAAGCACCTATCGAAAACGTCTTTTGCGGCGAGCAATGCCCTTTTGTACCAGGTTATCCAATATCAAAAAATCAAAAAGATTTCGTTAGTATATTAGCTTATCCTATGATTAATGGAAGGAATTTCCGAAATTTCAAATTTGAAAAAAATTGCGCGTGTTCAAAGTGAATCTTGATTTTTGCGAAAAATTGCCATTTTTCGTTCTTCAAATCGAAAGTATACGTTGGATAAAAAATCCTCCGATGCTACATTTTTACATCTACGAAAAGCCCGAAAAAAAATTGAAAAAGATCGATGCGGTAGTTTTTGAGATATTTCGCTCACCGGCTTCAAAAACGTACTTTAATGTCCAACGTTAAAAACGACGGGCCTTCCGCCGGGCGTCAACATATCAGCCTATAAATCTGTCAATTTCCATCCGACCACCTAGAAATTTCAGGGCACATTTATAAAACGGTATACGGTCAAAAAATATATAGTAATTCTTTAGATAAGTGACTTTTCCGAAAAAAGAGCCTAAAATTTGTTTTGCTTTTTTACAGTCGGGGGAAGCTGAAATTCACCGCCCCCCCCCCCCCCATAAAAGTTATGGGGTTTTGGAAACACGTGATGAAATGGCATTTTTGAACATTTCGACGCCTATATAGGGTTTGTTTGGGTTGAAAAGTCAACAGACGTCGAAATGTTCAAACACCTAAACAAGCCCAAAAACTGATATTTTATCGGAGAAATCGGATATTTTTCGGAAAAGTGACTTACCTGAAGAATTACCAAATATATTTGTTTTGAAAAAAAATGTTTTTCCGACTTTTACAACTAGGCATAACCCCTTAGAGTATTTTTTTCAGTGAAGAGCTTCTGTTCTATTTAGAGCGCTGGTTGGGTCGAATATAGGCCATTAAATGCTCCAGTTTCACATTGTATGAACCCTCTTCATGCCGGATAGGTCTCGTTGTTCCCTACTCTTGTACAGAAGAATGTACCGTCTCGACAGAAAAGTTTAAAAACTAGTTAAATGTTTTTCCTCCTCGCCATCAGCAAAGCTTACTTAACTAGTCTCGTTTCGCCAAGATACGATGAATATCTACATAACGATGGGTACGTGGTCAAGTGTAACATTGTGATTAGTCGAGTTTCGAGGAATTATTCACGACTATTTTTAATGGGTATAGTTTTACGTAAGTCTAATTTACATTTAGTTACACGCAGCTCGTGTTGTTCGTTTATAAATATTCTACAGCAAAAATGTTGTCAGTTCCAAAAGTAATCATTGCATAGCCAATAGATGTTGAAAAATCCACCCTGGATCGAAAAAACAAAAATCGTGCGATTTTCTGGCAGGCCAATTGCAAGAAAAAGATGTTCTGCAAACAATTCACTTTTCAGGTGTGACTGTACGTTCCGGATACGAGCTCTTTTTACGTTTGTGTGTGCTACGAGGTGGGTCGAAACAGAAAGAGGTTTTTGTGCTTCGTGTGAATTGGGAGTCTCAAAGGCGGAAACATAGTGAACATCGAAAAAATTATTATCCTCCCAGTGACGATATAATCTCACTGTATCGTGACAACCAATGGGGTTGAAGTTTGCATCGTTGCAATGCAACGAAAATTCTTTTCATTTTCTTATTTTCATTATTATGCAAAATCATATTTTGCAAATTTTTTGCAGATCGCTAAATAAGAATTCTTAAAAATGTTTGCGTGATTTTCGAAGCTCCATTCTGCGAAAGGAAATTTGGGAAATAAAAAAAATCATTTACTTTGCATTCCAACGATGCAAACTTCAACATCATGACACAGAATGTGACGACTCGAAAAGAAAAAACTTTGTGAACAATCTGTCGGAATTTTAAAAATGCTATTAAAATATCTATCATCGCGATTCTCGTTCTACAATTTCTAAACTTTACTTTCAGTCGTGATTCGGTGATAATTGATCAGAAAAATCCTATTGTTCGGACTTTTTATAGTATTGAAATATGCGTGGTTGGAATGCATGGAATTTTTTTAAAATTCATTTCTGCATTTTGATTACCATAAAAAAGGTTTTCCCGGTTCTATAATAAGAATTTCGATTCTTATTAACAATATCATCGTGTTTTTGTCATCTAAATTTCCCGAAAAAAATGAGCAATTTGAAAAAGTTTATTTTCGTTGTATTTCAACGATATAATCTTCGATATAATTTTTTTTCTTCCACCCGATTCAATTCCTTTGTACTTCCATATCGATATAATCTCTGTTTGCAAATCTCAGTTACAAAGATCAAGACGAGGTTAGTAGATTAGATCATTGTCAGTAGAAATTTGTCGTTGCAGACCTTGCCCACGAGTTTGGACAAAACTGTACATCTACAAAACAGCGACATATTCTACGTATTTTGATAACGTAAAATTGACGAGGCTCCAAAATGTGGCGTATACGGTTCTTCGAGTGTTTATCAATGCTAACAAGACTGAGATAAGACCAATTCTTCATATCGTTACTCGATATTTTGATCTATACATCCCACAATACTTTAGCTGCATTTCCACGAAAAAAAAAATCTATTTATCGTGCCTCGAGAATATCGTGTCCGATCTTTGATGAGTAACGCCGAGGCGAAAATAAATAGCGTGGATACGGTGAAAGTTTGCAGATACGCGCAGATGACCAATTGAGCACGGGTTGCTTTCCAACTCTGCAGAAAGTCCGTCAACATGTATGCGGTAGAGATTTTCTTAATTGTCAATGGAGAAACGCAAACATATGATCTCGTTCGAAAAATATACACGTATACTTTCATAGGACGTAGGTTTGCAGCTGTCACAGTTCAGGCAGATTTTTATCATTTATATACACTAGTGGAATTTATTCTAGACATTTTTAATCGAAATTACCGTAATTCTTTAGATAAGTAACATTTCCGAAAAATGAATCATTTTTCGGAAAAGTCACTTATCTAAAGAATTACCGAAATTACCTTTTTTGATATTTATGCCGAAATAGTAATGTAATAGTTTTTATTTTTATTTTATGTACTATTTTATATATAATGTGTCTACCTAATATTTGCCTTGAGGTATTCCTTTCACGAACTCGAATATTTAACAACCAACTGATACAACTGATAATCTACAAAGAAGTAAAAATACATCTCGATATACTGGTAAAATTTCAAACCTCGTTACCGAACTTTTAATAACAAAATTACGACTCGAAAAATCGTCTAATTTATGCGGCACTTTATGAAGATGAAACGCTGGCCACATTTCAATCTAATAATTGATACACTAGTAACTCTAGATGTCTGATATAAACTGCTCTACGCGTGTAAAAAATTCTAAACATTCCGCAAAGACAATAAAAACAGGGGTCACTGAATGTTTAAGGGGAGGTACCTGAGTAAACGGCGAGAAAAACAGCTAAACTTCGGGAATTTTTATCTCAAAAACTAATGTTTCGATTGGATCCGGGTTTTTTTATTGGAAAATATGTACATTGAGGTATGTTTAGGAATTTTTAAAAATAAATTCTTTGACTGGAAGCGATTCAAACGCGATTATCTCGAAACATAGTTTTCAAAGTCGGTGCCAGATGTATCTCGAAAATGGCTTGTCCGATTTTGTCCAAATTTGGATACAATATTTTTCGCTAGTTTTTCTCGTTCGCCACGTAGGATTTTTTTGAAATGTTCATTTTTGACGGAATTGCGACCGTTTTAATTTAACATTCGTTTTTCGTTCGCAATTTCCGACGATTTTGGATTGCATACACATTGCATAAAAAAGCAATGGTTCAATCAAATGAAAAACCCCTATGTAGCGAACGAGAAAAACTATCGAAGAATATTGTATCCAAATTTGGACAAAATCGGACAAGCCGTTTTCGAGATACATCTGGCACTGACTTCGAAAACTATGTTTCGAGATAATCGCGTTTGAATCGCTTCCAGTCAACGAATGTATTTCAAAAAATTCTTAAACATACCTCAATGTACATATTATCCAATAAAAAAAACCCGGATCCAATCGAAACATTAGTTTCTGAGATAAAAATTCCCGAAATGTACCTGTTTTTCTCGCCGTTTACTCAGGTACCTCCCCTTGAAGAAAATATTAACGATAAAACACGAAAAATGTGACTAGCAGAAGAATGTTTGTAGCCGCAATTTCTCAGAGAAAATGTAAATATGTCTAAATCTACTAAATTTACGCGAAATTTTTTATCCCAGTTTATCGTTGGAATACGTACTTTGATGAGAATATAAAATATAAGTAATAATACGGTAAAAGTTATCAATAAATGCGATAAAAAAATTAAGTGTCCAGAATTAATTCTGTTAGTGCATAACTTTATTTTCGTTCGTGTTATCTCAAGGTCTTTTTTGGTCGAATATAAGAATATTTTTCCTCACAACACGCAATTTATCGCCATTTTCGCCTCAATCATTAATACGCCATTGAATGGATACTTACGATGGTCTCGGTGAAAAATAAATGCTTTGTTTATACCCCAATGCCATCGTAAAAAAATATCAGTCAATAAAAAAATGTCCGACAATCTTGAACAGATATTTCTACAAAACGGTCGAACCAATGAAATTTCACAAATATAATATAATGCAAATAGACGTAAATTTTTTCCAACTACGTGACTTTTTCCGATCGCACGTTCAATTACTTTTCAAACAGACTACCAGCACCCTATCAAAATAATTACAAATCGCTGCATCGATCGCTGGATCGTAAATTTTATAAAATTAACATAGACATAAAAAAAAACATTAATATACATAAACAATAAAATTGCCATCTTACCTGATGCACAAAAACGTTTATCCTCAATATTCCCCAAGCACTAGCGTTGAAAAAAAAAAGAACTGCACTTCGTTCGAAAATAAAAATGACACGTCGGAATACCAAGGTTTGCACAATCCTTGGCATACGCGCTTCCACACGGGCACTGCACGTATATCGCGCAAGTTGCAACTTCCCGAGCAAACTTTTATTTTACTCGGTGCGCATTCGTCGAAAAGACTCCAAAAGGCCGCTATAGTGGGAGAAAAGGGACGGGGAGGGGAAGACAGAGAGAGGGGAGACCGACTGGAGGAGAGAAACCAAAGAGCACAGAAACTAAAAGAAGAATCTCAAAACCACATGTACGAGTGTGCACTTAGGGTTTCCGGCCCTTAAGGACGCATCGCATATTTCTTTCTAAATTGGATACGCGAAAATGCGAAAAAGCACGCGATTAAACCTGCCGCGGTTTCTATAAATAAAAATGCTCAATCGATCTTCCCGCTCTTTACGACTGGCTTATCAATATTCAGGGAGATCGCGGAGACAAAATTAATTTATCGTTCATTGAAAATCTAAGAATAAATAGAACGGTGAACATCAATGGATGGCCTGCTAAATACGAAAACTTGACATTTGTCTAAAACAGCGACAGTATTTAAGGGATCACAACAGTGTGACATTTTCAAAAAAATGATTTTTTTGTTGTTGTATTATTGGTTGTTGTGTATATGGTATTCTACGACCACTGTCGTAGAATATCCATAAGTCGAATATCCATAAGTCGAATATCCATAAGTACGAATATCCATAAGTATGAATATCCACAAGTCGAATATCCCAAAGTGAGTATAGAGTAGAAATGAGTGCCAGAAATGGCGGGAGGGAGAGATAAGTGAGTTTGTTTGGGTTTGTTTAGGTTCCCTCTATACTCACTTTTCCTCTACCTCCCGTTATTTATGGCACTCATTTCTACTCTATACTCACTTTATGGATATTCGACTTGTGGATACTTGACTTATGGATATTCGTACTTGTGGATATTCGGTTATGGAAAATCGATTTATGGACATTCTACCCCAATCTAGACCACTGCCGTCAAATATCCACAAGTGAATATCCATAAGTCGAATATCCATAAGTCGAATATCCATAAGTCGAATATCCATAAGTCGAATATCCATAAGTGAGTATAGAGTAGAAATGAGTGCCAGAAATGGCGGGAGGTAGAGATAAGTGAGTTTGTTTGGGTTCCATCTATACTCACTTTTCTGGTACTCATTTCTACTCTATACTCACTTATGGATATTCACGTATGGATATTGGCACTTATGGATGTTCGACTTATGGATATTCGGCTTATAGATATTCGACTTATGGATATTCGGTTATGGATATTCGACTTATCGATATTCTACCCCAATCGTATAGACGGTCTTTTATGTCAAATCAAAACACTCATAAAGAACAGAGAATACATTTTCAAACTTTCAAAATTCACAATATGGCGGTGGTATAAAAAAAAGTATCGAATTTAGCCGATTTTTTCGACAGCTTTTCATTTTTTAAAATATGAAGATTAAAAAAAAAGCTTCCATAGGAAGTTAAGAATGGCGTGAGGAAAGTTGCGTCGAAATTTGAGACGGATAGCTTGAAGACTCTTCCTTTAAGAGTGTGCACTGTTTTGAAAAACGACATTTCGAAAAATAAACGCGTTTAAGGGACTATACTAGTGTGAACGCTGAAAATTTGGGTGATTTTCGGGATTTTTTTGGAAGAAAAGTACTCAATTAAATGTTTCGTATATTACGTATTTTTTTCATAGAAAAATATTGAGATCCAAGCGACTTATGAGCTGCCTTCGGAGGCCTCCACTGCTGACATGATTCCAGCCGATCGAGTAGCTGAAACCGAAAAAGGAACAAATGTCGTTGAACTGGAAGGTACTTTCTGTACAAAGACGTAAGATTTTCGAAAAATATCAAAATCGAACAACATGGTGTAGTTATGAAAAGAAAGTCTGTTTTCTTGCCTATAAATAAAAACCTCATTGTAGAGTAAATATATTCAAGAGTACTCAGTTCAAATTTCAAATCAATGGGATAATTGCTCTTTGAGTTACAATGTCAGCAAATTTGAAAAATCTCATTTCGAGAAAAACGCGTTTAAAGATTTAACGATCGATTTTTGCACGATAAAATGATATTGATATAAATGATATAAATGATAATGATATTCCTGAAAGTATAAACTGTCGAAAAAGGCAAAAGAAAAATATCGATTTTACGAAAGTGTCACACTGGTATAGCCCTTTAAAGTTTCGAGTGCGGAATTTTCATATAAATTGTCTACCTACGATCAATCGGCGATGCCAGGTCCATGTTTATAACCTCTATACTATCGAACGATGCAACAACAAAAAATCGATTTTTGGAAAATTTTAGTGATGATCCCTCAATATCTGGCTATATTATTTCCAAAGATTATAATACCCAGCCTTGTAAACAAACTCACATACTCCCCTAAAAATCGTTCGCAGCTCATAACCGAAAAAAATACTGTTATTTATATTCCGGCTCTTTTCGAACGGAGCGCAATATTTCCGACCCAAAAAATCCGACAAGTCGGAGAGAAACATTCTCGTTTTTCAGCGAAGCGGCTTTTCTCGAACGCGGGACGGTAAAAGTAGCCAAGAGAGTTGCGGGTACGAAAAGCAAGAAGGCAAGGCTGCAATTAGCAGAGAAACTTGGCGATCTCGCTTTTTTTTAATGAACCGGGGACTGAAAACTCGTTGATTTTTTTTTCTTCCTCCATATAAAGACACTGGTCGTCTCGTTGGCGAACGCGTCGCTGTTGGGAAGCAGCAGCGTTGTCATTGAAGCTGAAAATGTTATTCGTCGCGTGCATTTGTTCCGAACGATGTGTACGAAGTTTCAGTTGCGGGCTTATCGAGTGGCCTAACGATTGCTCCGCTCCTCTTCCCCCCAACTCGCCGGTCACTGTAGTGCTATCTCGAGGAGGAATACCCGCATGGCAGTACACGTCGTTTAGTCTGCTGGAACGTAACCCGAGACTCAATTATCTGTACTTACGAGAGATGGGCGAAAATGGCATTTGTTAATTTTCAGAGATTTTTTAAGGAGGTTGGAGCGTTAGCCACAACCAAGATTTAAAAAAAAATTAAAATATATGTTATCGTCCAGACTATAGCTGAGCCTTTACGAATTCTTTTATTTTTTTTCAGCACAAAACACCAGAGATACAAAATAATTTTATGTATGTCATTTTACGTGCGGTTAGACAGGCAAGACGTTCACAGTAGGAGTGATGTAATTTTTTTTGGCTATTTAGCACCAAGATAAAAAATGTCTTACAACAGTTTATCGCAAATTAAACCTTTGTAAACATTTCGAGAAAAAAAACCATCTAGTCCATTGTAAACCGTAACCATATAAATTCAATATTGAAACATCAAGGTTTGATGAAAAATGACGAACCTTAGCTGGCGAATTGCTGCTAACCTCAATGTTCGCGATGTTGCCGTATTTTGGCAACACTTAATATCAATCAATGGTAATAATAAATAACCTCGTGGCATAAATAAAAACAAACGTAAAAAAACTTTTTTTCAAACAAGCTTTCATTTAAAAGGTAGTGTACTAAAAAGCAAACAATAATGTTCAGTAAAATTGAAAATCAAAACAGTATAACTACAAAAAAGTCCCTTCCTTGGTCACTCATCATAGGTACCATAAAAGTAGATATTCAAAAAATATTAAATGTAAATATTCAAAGCTTGAGGTTTTTTTTCAGAAATTCAAAAGTCGAATTAGTACAAAATATTACAAAAAAGTCCCTTCCTTGGTCACTCATCATAAGTACCATAAAAGTAGATATTTAAAAAATATTAAATGTAAATTTCAAAAGCTTGAGGCTTTTTTCAGAAATTTAAAAGTCGTCTTAGTACATATGACGTTTGACGCCTCAAGTTTTTAAAATTAATATCTCATATCTTAAAAATATCTACGTTTACGTACTTTTTAAGTATTTGCACCCATGATGTGTGACCAACGAAGGGCCTTTTTTGTAGTTATACTGTTTTGATTTTCAATTTTACTAAACATTATTGTTTTGCTTTTAAGTACAGTACCTTTTAAACAAAAGCTTGTTTTTTAAAAAAATTTTTGACGTTTATTTTGTTTATACTTGTTAATATTAGAATTTGTTTATTTATTTGCCATTCCAGACCCTGATGCAATTAAGACATCGGCGTAATGAAAAAACCTTGCCTTAGGTTATAGAGGTTTCGCGAGAAACTTTTAAACAGTGTAGTTATAAATGGTGCTCAAGTCAACAAAGTTAAAGAGCTCCAACTCGAGTGTCCTACCATTTGCCATTAGGAAATTTCAATTCCCACTTACCACCACCACCATTATCAGACTCTTGTTATCATGGCTAATGAAACGTGCCCATGATAACAAAACAAATGAGCACAAACTCGACCGTCCTAGTGTATGCTGTTAAGGAGTTGCATTGCCCACCTCCCACCTCCATCATCATCCAGCTCCATGGTGCAATATTATTGTCATCGAGGTTACATAGGTATGCCAAATTTCAGCTAAATCGGATGCCAGCAAGTGCTTGAAAAAATGGATTTTAAATTTTGAACCGGAAAGACAAACATACGAACGAAACAAGTTAAGGGGCCAGTCCACTTTGAAAATTTCAAAAAATCGAAAGCAAGCAAGACTTGAAGAAATCGACGACGATGAGCAATCAGAAGGGATTTTGTACGGTGCAGGAATTGCCGATTGAGTTTTGGTAAGAGTTTTTCATAGTATAAACTTCAAACGCGTTTTTCTCGAAACAACGTTTTCAAAATCTAGCTCCATCGTATCTCTAAAACTAATAAACCGATTCTCTTGAAATTTGAACCACATATTGTAAACATGATTCGCAACAAGATGATCCTCGATGGTTTAAAAATTTTGACTTTTACTTATTTTTTTATGAAAAACTGCGAAAAAACGCGTTTTTTAAATACTTTTTTTCGTTTTTCATCTGCCATTTTTTATTTTTTGATAAAACTTTATATCCGCGGGTCATTTTGTAGCTGGTGTCATACTGAATCTAATGGACTTTGATTTTTTTGTTTCAGACAAGCCGTTGCCGAGTTGTGATGGAGCTACCTAGCCCACCTATTTTTGAGGCGTTACGTTAAACTATAGTTTTTGTACTTAAAAATGAATAAAAATGAATTAAATTTTTTTTAATGTATTTAAAGACTTTATTTATCAAGCCCAGCAACTTTTATATTCATATCTTTTATAAAATGCTCAAACAAAAATCGCGAAAATAGCCTTTTTTCGTGGCTCCAAAGTGGACTGGCGCCTTAAATAAAAGCTTGCAATAAATAGACAATTATAAATGACTCAACATTTTATTCTGGATTGTATAAAACAATCACTGACGCAGTTTTTTTTTCATAATAATCATTGTTATAATTATTGTAGTTGGTAGTAACACAAAAGTTTTTCTTATTCGCGTAATAAAGATATGTAAATGGATAATTTTGCCCTTTAATTATATATTATATGACAAATTAGCGGTAATTCTTGAGATAAATGACTTTTCCGAAAAATGAGCCTAAACTTTTTTTTTGCTATTTTCTCATTTATCTAGTTTTGAAGTTCGCAGAAACACGTGATAAAATAGGGAATTTTTGAACATTTCAACGCCTATATTCTAGGTGGAGGGTGGGGAGATTTATAAAAGAAGCCTTCCTGAATACAAACAAACGCAACCCCCTCTGACGTAAGGGGGTTGGATTTGTTAGCGTTTATTTGTATTCAGGAAGGCTTCTTTTAAAAATCCTCCCCCCCCCCCCCCATTTAGGTTTTAATACAGGAGTTTTGGAAAAATTCGAAATTATCTTTCAACGATTTTTTGCTCGTAAAAAAATTATTAATGAAAAATGTCACGTTCCCCGACTGAATATCATCATTTATAACCCAATAAATGAAAAAATAGCAAAAAAAATGTTAGGCTCATTTATCGGAAAAGTCACTTATCTAAAAAATTATCAAATTAGGATCTCCAGACTAAATCTCTACCTCGTAAGCCTTTTTTTGACGTTCATTGAAAAACAAATTCATAAACCATCATTTGACTCAAATGGACTGCCCCACCTCCTTAAATGGCCACTGAACTGACAGTTTAATTCTTGAAAATGTAAAATTGATTTTTTAAATCTAAACCTTTGTAAGAATTAAAATTATAATCGTATACTTTTTTATTATAATTATTCAATTATAATACTTTTAATGATGAGCAAAGAACAATGGCTGTGAAAGGCTCAGAATGGGATATTTTTTATTGAGACACGCAAATACTACGTTATGGATAATAATTTTTTGATACTGATACAAGATTGGTGAAAAAAACACTTTATTGTTGCAACAATCGTAGGTGTCACGAGGGAAATACGAAAATCCGGTGACAAAAATTGTGAAATCACATATGTTTAATATTACAAATAAATAAAATCTTTATCATTCAGTCAAACATTTTTGTACGCTCTATACTTAAGTGATACCAGCACACGATTATCTCCGAGGACTGTACAGTCTTATATCGTAAAAGATACATTGCACGCGCAGTGTTATTTCTGTTTGGACTCGTACTGATAAAATACTTTATCATTCCTGGCTGCCCGGCCAAACAATGATTGACCCTTCGACGTTGAGCGGAACGTTGAACGTTTCAGGTATTTACAGCGATTATTCTTTTTCCCGAAATGGTCAACAGCTTTCTTTTTTTCGAAGGGTCAGAGATCAAAGTTTTAGTAGAATGGACGTTTTGCCTAACGCAGATGAGAAATTAAAACGGAACTCGACGTAGAAACTTCGAGTCCCAAATATTGCTTCAAAATATTTAAATCTGGGGAAAGTGCAAGTCATTCTCGAGATCCCTTTTTTTTCATTACGAGTCAATGCAAGCTCGGTGGAACTTGAAATTATTTAAATAATCAAATTCTGAAAGTAATTAGTACTTTTGAAATAAAGAATGAAAATCTACAAAACAGTCGTTCGATAAAACGTGGAAAGGTGCTCCAAAAACTTATTAATACCGTTCCAAAAAATGACCTGGAATTCTGTATCAATTAATTTTAGCCGAACTTCCACCGTAAACTTTCTGATTTCGTTTTAAAGATAAACAAGAGAACGTTCTCTCGTGCATTCGAATATACGAGATGGATTTCGTTAATGGCAGCGCCCTCTGTCAATTTTGAACATTTACGAATCGTATCTCACAATTATTTTATTAAGAGTGTCGCGAGAAAAAGTATCGCAGAATATAAAATTTCGTAATTCCATGAAGCCTCAAGATGGCACTCGACATAAAATAAGTCTGAGAATACATTTTGTACTCCAAAGTCCCATAAAATAAAATGTTCTCTTTCCACTGACCGTTCGAGACACGAAGGGGAGGTATTTGCTTGGTTCTGTCATATTTAACTCAGACTCTTTGCTTGTTTCATCACATATAATGGACGGACTAGTTTTTCCGATGGCGCTCATCACATTGACGAGTTTCACTTTATCATCGTACTCGTGCTGTTCATATCTTCCTGGAGTTGGGTACGGTCGCGAATCCGCGCGCACATCAGACTGTACTCGAGAACGCCGATTCGAACGCTCATTTCCGATATCTCGGCTTTCATCTTTGTAATCGTCTTTTTTATATTTATGAGAGGTGCTGCAAGAAAAAATGCATTGAGACAATGTGAATAACCTCATCCATGTATTTACTCACGAATTTTACGAATTTTAATTTAATTTAATATAAACTCAATTTGAATTCACTAAATTCCAAATTCAAATTTTTCGAAAAATTGAGCTGATAGTAATTGAATCCTGAAACAAAATAATTTTTCAAAGTAATCGTATAATTGGGGATTCTTATTTTCTCTATTTTGATGAAAACATAATTGTTCATCGGTAGTCTGCTGATTAAGGCTTATATAGCTTTGGGAAAAAAAACAAATTGATCGTTTTTTTCCTCATTGGTTTAAGGGGTTATATCCAGTTAAAATTTTCGGAAAATCGATTTTTTTTCTTTTTTTTTTTCGTAATGTACATATATTTAAGTACACACACGGAAAATTTCTTGTCAATCCGGCGAATATTCTCGAAGTTACACGCACGTTTGTAATGACGTGTCAGAGCGTTCGAAAGTGCTTTAGAAACTTTTAACGCGTTTTTTCGCAAAATTGTGTTTTTAAAGTCGGTGAGCAAGATTTCTCGGAAACTGCTTAACCGATCAGTCTCAAATTTTAACCCAATCTTTTCAAGTATATTTTTTAGTAATGAATCGAAGGTTTTTTCTCACCGATAAATATTTTCCATTCTACAAACAATTTAAGGCCTATATTTTTGTCAAAAATCGATTTTTTTGTTGTTTAGAAGCCGCCATTTTGTCAAAAATTATTATTTTGCTTATTCCTTCGATCAATTACAAGATAATCCATTGTATTACCGAAATATTTTTGGTTTTTTCATTTAAGATGATCCCGTCCAGAGATATCTATTTTTAGAGGTGCTCCCGGAGATCAGCTTTCAAGATAATTATTTTTCCAAATAAAAAATGTTAAAATACAGTTGAAAGTTACCATAATATGTATACAAATTTTTACGCCAATAGATTCAAAGGTCTTCTCAAGAAAAATGATTGAAAAATCGATCTTTTTGGGCCTCCTGAGTGTATATAACGCCTTAATAGTGTACAAACATCCCAAGAATGATATGGTTCGAATAAAATGATTTTGAAACTTTAAACGCGTTTTTCTTGGAATTATGTTTTCAAAATCTTGAAATTTCATTGACTTGAAATTTCAACTGTAGATTCTTAGATAGATTTTCTAGCTAAGTACACAAGATTTTTACAATCGATCAACAATTACGGTTTTTATAAACAAATAAGGCCGTTTATAGAGTCGAAAATGCGACTTTTTTTTCAAAATGCTGTCAAAATTGCGAAAACCAATATTTTGCAATAATCATGTGTACTTCGCTAGCAAAACTCGCGTAGATTATAGCAAGAAAAAGTCCAGTCTAGGTGCTCATGTGCATTTCTGACGAGTCCGCCCGTGAAAGGCTTCAAAAAGGCGTTCTTTTTCTACCTGCCACTCGGCCGCCATTTTATATTTTTTTAGAAAATAATAAATGGATTTGGGTACCTAGACATATGGAATGAACCCTCCAAACCTCATTTTGATGGCTTTATTAGTATTTTGAAAAAATCCTTAAAGTCTTGTTTTCAGACCCCCCAAAGGTATAAAAGGTCTTAAGGAGGATTCAAATATCATTCCAAAACTCCAAGAATTCAGAAAATAAATGTTATGATTTTGAATATCTGTTCGAGATATTCAAAATTGCAATTTATCATAATAATAAGTGCGATTCAAAAGTAATTTGAATTCTTTTACGGATAATCAATTGGCCTCGGGTAAAAAATATCCGAGTTTAGGAATTAAAAGTTACAAGAGTAAATACGGAAGCTGTTTATTTCGTTTTTAAAAGATTAAAATGGATATATTGAACTCCAAATGAGCAAACTTACTTCCATCAGTCATGCTGGATCCTCTCTCGTCCATTTCCCTCTTAACTTGTTCCAACTCTTCAGTCAGTTTATTCAACGTTCTCGTACGTTCCGTAACGCCTCCACTCACGTCTTTATATTGTTCCTTAACTCTTGACAATTCCTCCTGTCCAGTGAAACGGATTAAAACAATTTATCAATTCCTATATTGTTAAATACAGCGACTTTCGTTTACCGAAAAGTGATTTCACTCGGACTTCAATGAACAATGATTTTACGGAGATCATTTTTTTTCGCACTGTGTTCATAGAACATTTGCCAAGCTATCGTCAAGATCATTGGGCGGGCTGTATTGTTGAATATTTACCCGAGCGGTTCGCAATTCGTTCAGCGACGGCTCGAGCTGCCTGTTCAAGTACATCTCTCTCGTTTTTATTTTGTCCAATGTATTGCCTATATCGGTGTGCAACTTCTCCAACTGTCCTTTGGAGCCAGTTAACGCGGAGGAAATGTTTCCGCGCAGTTGTTTCATTTGCTCGAGATGTGCTCGCCAATCTCGAGAATCTGTAATTTCAGAATTCAACGACGTTAAGGGCATATCATTGTAAAATTTAAAAAAAAAAACGATTTTTTTTGCATTATCCGATAATATAAATTTAAAAAAAAATTGATTTTTTCCCCTAAAATTTTGAATTTTTTTTTTTGACATTTGATGAGTCACGGCAAAAAGAAAATTCAAAATTTTGATTTTTTTCCGTAAAATTTTGAATTTCTTTTTTGACATTTGAAGAGTGAATGCAAAATTGTAAGAAAAACAACGTATTTTTCCGTTTTAATCTTCATTACCTGACGTTTAAGAAGCAATAAAAGTGCTCCTTTAATGTTTGCCAAAACTTTGACGATTCGGATTCAAAAACGGTTCAACCGATCGATTTGAAAATTTACAGGGTTTTTGGGCATATCTTGAGCTCAAAAAAATCTATAAACATTGGTCTTCTTCGCAATATTTGCAAAGTGGCGCTGGATTTTCCAAAACCGCAAGTCATTTTTTTGTACTCTTTCTGATCAGCTTAGAAAAAAAATATTCCTTTAAAATACCAAAAAGCACTTATAGAAGATTCATTCAAGTCTCCGAAACCCACCTTTCGCTCCCTGTACGATCATCAGTTCATGAGATATGGATGATTCAAGAAAAAAGCTGACTTTTCATTCAATCAGCAATATCTCAGCAAAAAATAGTCGCACAGAGAGAAAAAAAACCAAATTCAAGCTAAAGAATCACGCTACATGATTTCAGCATTGATTATATCAGGATTTTTTTTAAGCCCATGGACGCTTTTGAAAAAACTAAAAATTTCAAAAAAAATTCCTTCCCACTATTTCTTATGATACCGCTAATGATTTCTTATTTTGCTAAAAAAAAAATTTCTCCGAGATTCTTAAGCTACAGATTTAAAGCTTCAAAATGCTTTTTTTGCCTCCAGGTACGACAATTTTTCACGGAGTTACTGTTTCTCGAAAATCACGAATTTTTTTTTTTTCAATTTCTGCTCCTTTAATTTTTTGCTGAGTGTATTTACGGCCATAATCGTGTACACCGTGAGGAATCTTTTTTTTAAGACATTTTCAACCGTTAAAGAAATGTAAAAAAAATAAGAATAAACGTTCAAAAATGTTTCTTCTATTCTTCATGAGTGCTTCGATTTGACATAAAAAAATCAGACTGATTAACGTATTATAATCATCGAAAAAAAGAATCGCCAAAATCAGCTATTTTCGATCCGCTACACTGCGATGATCCCTTAATGAAAATAATTTATTACAATTATGTTAACACGGAGAATTGTACTCGTTTACCTGTTCTCACCGTAACTTTCAACTGTGGGAGAACTTTCTCCAACTCGAGCTTCCACTCTTCCGTATCAGTTTTTGACTCTAGAATATTTTCAGGCTTCAAAGTATTGTCCTGAGGAGAGAGAAAATTTTATGAAATGAATCTTCGATAATTTTGAGCATTTTTAGTGGAGGAAATTTACCATTTGCTCTCTGTACAACTTTGTAATGTCGTCTATGTGCATAACGTCCTCGTCCTCCTCGTCGTAGTCAGCCATCATTTCCTCCTCCACCTTTGATTGATTAACATCAATTGATCAATTTATTCATAGTAAAGAAAAATCGTGACTCTTCTTTCTTCGATTAACATAATATGTAAAAGAAACCATGCATTTTTCGTTTGGGAATGGACACAAAGAGCAGCTCGTAACATTCGTAGGAATGAAAATGAGGAAAAATGTTCGTTGGCATGGAAATGGGGATGTTATTAAACCGTTTTGTATACCTTTTCCAGTATCAATTCAGCATCATCTTCCTCAATCTCAGGCTCCAGCTCTGGTTCATCCTGAGGAATGTTGACCCTGTTCAAAGAATAAGAGGTTCAAAGAATTAAAGGTTCAAAGAATAAAAGGAATGGAAAACGTACAGGGTTAGGCTACTGTGAAAGATAAGAAACACTTGTTCGTTGGACTGAGGTGGCGGTTGCACATTCAAATTCATTTACTCTCGACAAATTGGTGAAAAAGTGTGAACGTTATAAAAGTAATTTGTGATCAAATCGAGGATGTAAGGGAAGGCAATCGGGAGCACTGGAATCTTTCAACTTGTAAATGATGAAATTTGGGAGTATGAAAATCTTTGCTACATTCAGATTTGTTTTACATTTACATAATCCGCTTTTCCTCACGTTTTCGAAGATCTTCTCATTGAAGTAGTTGTCAATCTCATAAAAAATGCAAAACTCTCGTCCATCGCTTGGGGCAACTCAAATTATAGAGGAAGATCCAACATATGGTTGGAAATCAGGTTGAAGGTAAACTTATGATTACGATAGGACTGCCAGTAAAACTTTAAACGCGTTTTTCTCGAAATCATGAGTTTCAAAATGATGTACACAATTTATCGACACTAATAAATGGATCGACCTTAAATTTGGTACGCTTATTCAGTGTAATAATAGTTGAGTAAACTACAGTGTAATAGTAGTTTAGTCAAGACTAAACTACTATTACACTATTTACTATTACAAGACCAAACTACTAAAACAAGACAACTTTAAACGAGTTTTACAACTTTAAACGCGTTTTTCTCGAAATTATGAGTTCCAAAATGGTGTACACGATTTATCGCCGACTAATAAATGGATCGACCTTAAATTTGGTACACTTATTCAGTGTAATAGTAGTTTAGTCAAGACCAAACTACTATTACATATAACTATAGTAGTTTTGTCAAGACTAAACTACTATTACACTAACCTTTACTATTACAAGACAAACATTTTTCGTCTTAACATTTTTTTTCGTTAGTTATTAACAATAATCACATTTTTCCTACAATCGAAAAAAAAAAAAATTTCGCGATTAAAACACTATAACAAAAAAAAAGCTTGGTCAAGTCTTAGCCAATATTAATTATTTTAAGAAAAAAACTCGTTATTTTATTCAGATCAACCGGGTGGCCAAAATCAAATACACCTGTAAGCTCCTCATGTTCAATGGTGCTTTTCGAGATTGTTAATAACTTCTTTATTTGTAAATATTTTTTAATAAAATTTGGTGCACAGCTTTTTTAATGTACATACAAATAAATGTCCAAACGATTTTTGAATCTTACTTATTCCTTCGAAACTAATCTTTTATAATAATTTTCTTCAAAGTTTTAGAATAAATTTTTTTAATTAATACATTAGCCTAAACTCTTAAGGATCATAACTTCACTTACTTTTTCCATTCAAAATTTGACTTTTTGATAGCTTCGTCGGCCAAGTTGTCCAGAACGTAAATGGCATGTTCCCCCACACCCTGCTTGAGCTTATTAGGAGGAAATTCCACGGGTACGTTGGAATTCCGGAGATGTTCGAGTATCAAAGATATGGTAGAATTTGGATCATCCGATTCTTGGGGAGCTTCAAAATTCCTGCCTGTCTTTCTCACAAGCCAGGCAGCGAGTGAAGTGAACATGTAAAATTGATCCCCTGGATTCGTCGGTATTACAAAATAGTGCCTGTGAAAAGTCATCGTTACTATTACAACGTCCGAATTGAACGATTCGCTGTACGGCGTACGATTGAAATTTATCCTTTCTTTTCGTTGAACGAATTCGATTGAATCATTACATTAAAGAGTGCTGACCTATTGATCGGTTTCATCTTCAACTCTTGCACAAATTCCGTGTCATAATTGAGCAGTTTTAATTTTTCTAGCAGATCTTCCATCCGAATGTGTACAACGTACGGAGCTGATGGAGCTGTGCCATCCTCGATGACAATTTTTGGCGTATCGCGATACATTTTCAATAAATTTTATTGAACTAGCCGCGCATTGATATGTCACCACAGTGTTTCACCAATTCCTTGCATCAATCGGTTAATTATCGATCGTGAGGAACGCTGAGTAATGTCACGACTTCCAATCACCTCATTGATCGTAGATACTTGGTATCGCATGGCAGTTGTTACGAGTTCCGATGTATAAAAAATATTTACGAGTAATCGGTAATTGAAGCATTTATATGCCGTACCGCGACGTGTATTCACGAAAAAGCCGATTTTTCACGATTTTTGACAGGTGTTTTTCAGCGAGCTGTACACAAAAACATTTCGGACGCGCGTAGCGACATATCCATGCGGCACCTGGTGGGGTAAAGTGGCACTAACGAAGATTGCGCATCAGACGCGATGAGGACGCTCCTTTATTTCCGACTGCTGTGAGTTCACGATATGAGAAGAATTTGTGTCTAAAAACAATGTAACATGGTATTCGCATCTCTAATATTTTATCATTGGAACAAAGGAAAACATTTTGCCCAAGAATCAAGTCGGATTTGGGCCGTGAAAATGTCGAAACATCGAGTCGATCGCAGCGTCCTCATCGTTAAGGTATTCAAGGAATCATTAGTAAATTACAGTAGCGCTTAGTAAAAATAAGTCACAATCAATTATTATACCCAACGATAAATTGGAATAAAACAAATCGAGCAATTTTAGTAGATTTAGACATTTTTACATTTTCTCTAAAAAGTCGCCGCTACGAAAATTCTTCTGCTAGTCACATTTTTCTAAGTTTTATCGCGGTCTTTCAGAGTTGCGGGATCCAGGGGAAAACATTTGTTCACGTTGGTGCTATGCACAGTCTGTACTCGTGCAAGTACAGTCGGCAGTTGACACTTGTGTTGAAATTATTGCGTTGGGCTCTCGAGCCCGTGATGAGAAAGCCACTTTGGCAAGTTACGTGACGTAGTTTAAGAGATATTTTTTACTAATAATAGTACTTATCGATCGAATGAGGTGCGAGGCAAGGATTCGCCGATAAAATAGCATCAAAATGGGCCTAATTTGCGAGCCATTGTTGTTTGCCCTCGCTTTGGTCGACACTGGAACCATTCTCTTCGTACTCGTCTACTTTGTATCCTTTTTCGGCCGTCAATCGATTCCATTCGTGAAGCAAACCGGTGGATGAATATTGTAAAGATATCGAATTTCACGCGAATTGACTTAGTTGCTTCGCTGTTGTTATTCCAATCTCCAAGCGTGTGTTGGTGATCTAGGGACATTTGGCCTTGTGTCTCATCATCGCCACCGGTCCGAGCGACCGGCGTGGGAAATTCAAACTTTTCATTTTCCTTAACGACGTGCGTATCGTAGGTAATTGCACTGTCGGATCTTGAGTCCGATTATTTGAACGCTCAACAATGCTGCTCGAGCTTAAACAAGGTACAATTCGAATTTAAATTGAGTTTTAAGGAGGAACACCACCAAAACTGACATGGGGTTTTCGAAGTTGGTTTAAAAAATTATTAATGAACTTTATAGGAATTTTAATTGGTTCCGAAAAATATACACGCAAAAGTAGAATATTTAGTTAAATTTTTTATTTTAACCACATGATGGTACCAAAAACGAAATGGGGATTATGAAGTTGATTTGGAAAATAATTAATAAACTTTTTTGACAATTCAATCGGTTCCGAAAAATATACACGAAAAAGTTTTTTTTTATGGTTTTTAGTCGTTTTTTTTTTCAATACCAAATGATGGGGCCAAAACTGACCTGGATATTTCGAAGTTGATTTTGAAAATAATTACTCAACTTTATTGGAAATTTAATTTGTTCCGAAAAATATACACGAAAGAGTAGAACATTTTGTTTTATTTGTTTATAATTTTTTCAATACAAAATGATGGAACACGAGTGTCGCCTGTTTGAAATTATATTTTTTGCAGAAGCCTTTCGCAGTGCAATTTTTCCAATTTCTTAGATTGAACCGGAAGTAAAATATCCAGGCGTTTTTAATTGTGCATATAAAACAACGCCATTAACATTTTTTTCCAAAAGATGCAAATACTATATTAATAATAATAATCAAGTTTTATTTGCACAACTTGCTTTACAAGTTTTTTTACAAAAAGTTTCCGATTTGTTTATACACATTTTTCTTACATCTACCTTAATTCTATGTTCTACCCCGCATATTTTTGCTCTCTTTTTCTCACTTTACTCCTCATCTCCATCGCTTTCAACTCCCTCTTCCTCCTTGCGCATTTTTTTACATACTTCCTCTATTTCTCTAAAATACTGGCGTATCCCTATATTTATCTTTCCACTCAATATGTTTATAATTTCCCCCTTTATCGCCACCTTATCCACTCCTTGCACCCACTACTCAGTGGGATAGAGTAAATTTATTGAAACCTTTTGTACATTGTTAAGTGTAATTTCAAGAACATTCCATGAAATTTGTACGCGAAAATATCCACAAACAAGCCGGTGACAAAGCTTTTCCAAGAACGCCTTTGGAAAAAGACGATTTGCGGTGTTCACTGTATCTCAGCTAGAAATTATCGGAAATCAAGTACCATTAAAATTTAGCCAAAGTATCATCAAATCCTCTCCCCAACGGTCTTTGATATTTTTTTTTTTCATTTCTTAATTTTTGGTGGTCATGTAAAGTGAAAAGTGCTATTTTTCACGAAAAATTCCGCCATTTTGGGAGTGGAAAGTCCCCTCAATGTAAAAAAAATCTCAAACTAACCGTTGGGAGGAGGTATTTTATATGTAGAAAGTGTGTACCAAGTTTGAAATAAATCGGTCATGTAGTTTTCAAATGGCAGTGAACACGGACTTTGAAAAAGTGGTTTCGAGAGAAACGCGGTACCGGATTGTTTGTGGATATTTTCGCGTACAAATTTCCCGGAATGTTCTTGAAATGACACTTAACAATGTACAAAAGGTTTCAACAAATTTACTCTATCCCTATAGTTGAAAAGAAATTCGCAAAAATGTGTTTTTTTTCATGCTGAAACCCCTACCCTCATCCCCTTAATGTTTTATATCTATATTGAGAATCGCTCCACTATTCTGCTCTAAATTCAATATAAGGGAATGAAAAGTAATACCCCCATAGAATGCATCAACATTAATTGAAATTACTATTACGATTATATTACTACTAGTATTAGCAGTTAAGGGGGTTGGAACGTTAGCCACAATCCAAGGTTAAATTTAATAAAAAAATACATGTTATTGTTCACACTATACTGAGTCTTTACGATTTTTTTTTAACTTTTTTCACCACCAAACACCAGAGATAAAAAATAGTTTAACGTATGTAATTTAACGTGAGTTAGATGGGCAAGACTTTCACACTAAAGGTTATGTAATTTTTATTGTTATTTAGCTCCAAGATAAACCATTTCTAACAACGGATTAACGCAAACTGAACCTTTCGTGAACATTTAGAAAAAAAATCCTCATCTTGCCCATCGTAAACCATGGGCAGATAATCTCGTGACGTAAATATGAATAGGCATAATTATAAATTACTCAAAATTTCATTGTGAATTGTATAAAACATTCGTTGTCGTAGTTTTTTCATAATAATCATCGATAATGTTATGCTCTTTCAAGTTGGTAGTAACACAAAAGTTTTTCTACTTTACGTAATAAAAATATTGAAATGCATAATTTTGCCCTTTTATTATATATTTAAAAAAAATTAGCATATACAGAATAAATCTGTACCTCGTATGCATTTTTTTGAGGTTCAATGAAAAAAAAATATGAATAAACCGTCTTTCGACTCAAATGAATCGCTCAAACTTCCTTAAGCAGTTTTAATGACATTTTTCTAATTTATAACGAAATATTATTTTTAGTATGTTGCCATTCTAGAAATACATATTTTAAAAAGTTGTTTACCCTTGGGCGTTTATATATCTTCAGGCACCAATTGTAAATTTCCAATAAAGTTTATCAAATTTTTAAATCAACTACATCGAATCCACATATCAGTTTTCTGCCAAACATGGCGGTGTCGCCCCTTAATCGTGTCGTTTTCTCCAAACGATTTATGGCTCTAAAAACTGGGTATACAGCAATGAGGAGCAGATTAGCTGTTTCCTCAATGCGATTGATGATAATATTTCCTAGTGACACGATTATTTTCTCCTTCAGTGGGTAATGCCCAAAATAACAGCGCACACATTCTTGAACTTCATGCTTTTGATACATGGGCAATGGATTCTCGCGTTGCTGAACATACCAATGACGGTATGGCTGTGGTACGAGTACTGCAACGTGCCGCGAGGCAATTTGGGAGTGTTCGATCCGACCGAGATACACAACTGGGGACGATTGAAAAAACATACTCACGACTGTATGATATATCTGGGATATTACCTCATCTTCTTCTTCATTTATCTGTACTGGTAGGTATCTCAAAAAAACCAAGCAAAGAAACATTCCTTCACATGCAAAAGAATTGACACGATCATTTTTTTTGCAGCATGATCATAGCCTTGTTGAGAGGAGATCCGATAAACAGAAATGACGACGAGCTGGTTGAGTTTTGAGGGTAGAAATCTGAAACACCTTTTTTCGTCATAATTTCATTTTATACGTACTATGTTTTGTGTTTCGTATAATAAAGTCTAGTTCGAGTAATTTATTTGTTTACACTTATACGAGTTGAACCTCTAATTGTTTAGTTTGGACAAACTATACATAAAATTTGTTAATAATTCGGGAGTTATAAAGAGCAAAATATTTTCCACTCGCGCCTGTACCCGCCCTTTTTCGCGCTTTTGAGATTTTTGAGTTTCAGTGATTTCAAATATCACGTGTGTGACGTGGTTGGACATTTCTAGTCGTTTCGTGGATTGGATTATCAAAATGGATCGAAAAGAAAACCTTAATCACGAAATAAAAATGGCGCATCAATGATGGTTGCAGTTTATTTTTGTCACCTTCTTCCTATTCTAATCCTTCCGTTCATCCTTTTTGACAAAGTATTTTTGACTACTCTCGCAGAAAAATGAGCTATCGGTTACTCAATAGTTGCACATGCTTGCGTATAGTTATTTTAACGAATCAACGGTACTATAAAGTTCGAAAGTACGACAATTATCTAAAAGCACAATACTGATACGTTATTTTTTGGAATTTTTACAATAAAAACGGTATAACAATAACCCGAAACAGTATTCGTTTAATTTTGTACATAGTTTAAGGGGTTTGGCTACCCTGACGATCTAAAAATCAGGGTCATTTAAACAATTACTTTGAAGGAATAAGTAAGATTATTGAAAAATCGGTTGGACACATTTTTAAGTATATCAACAAATTTGGGTGCCAAATTTCATTTAAAAGTATTAATAATTAAAGGAGTTATAAAGAATCTCATGAAGGATCTTTGAACGTGAGAGACTCAAGGGTGCATTTGATTTTGACGACCTGGTTGATCGGTAACGAAACAAAAACGAGTTTTTTTCCCCTCAAAATAGATAATATTGGTTAAGACTTGACGGAGTTTTTTTTGGAATCGTGTTTCATCAATCAAAAAAAAATGTTGGAATTTTTTTCGATTATTGGTGGAGAAAAATGACATTGCTAATAAATAATTAAAAAAAAAACGTTAAGAAGAAAAACGTCGGTCAAGACTGAACTCCTGTTATACCGAATAAGTGTACCAAATTTGAAAGTCAATCCGTTCGTTAGATGTCGAGAAATTGTGTACACCGTTCTGAAAAACATAGTTTGGTAATTCTTCAGATTTCTTCTGAAGTCTGAAGATTCTTCAGACTTCGGGGTCGTTCATATATTACGTCATCGATTTTTGCCGGTTTTGACCCGCCCCCCTGAAATCATCCTATTCTTCTTATCGTCATAATCCAATTATCATTACCGCCATCCAACGACTAGACCCCCCCCCCCCCCCGATTTAAAAATGACGTGATTTATGGACGGCCCCTTCCGAAAAATGAGCCTAAAATTATTTTTTGGCTATTTTCTCATTCATTGGGTTATAAATGACGATATTCAGTCGGGGAAGCTGAAATTGACCCCCCGCCCATAAAAAGTTATGGGGTTTTAAAGTTCGCGGAAACACGTGATAAAATAGGGCATTTTTGAACATTGCGACTCGTATATTGGGTTTTTGAAAATTTCGAAATTATGTTTAACGATTTTTTGCTCGTAAAAAAATGGTTAATGAAAAATTTTAGCTTTCCCCGACTTAATATCATCATTTATTGGGTTTTCTTATTTTTCGGAGAAGTCACTTCTAAAGAATGACCTTCCTGCACCATGGGTTAGATCTTCCTCTTCAATTTGAGTTTTGAAATGTTCACATTAGCCTAACCCCTTAATTGAATGAGAAGATGCTTGAAAACGTGCAGAAAAGCGGATTATGTAAATGTAAACCAAAAGTAGACGTAGCAAAGGTTTTCATATTGCTGAATTTCATGATTTACAAACTCAAATATTCCAGTGTTCCCGATAAAGCTTCCGCTTACATCGTTTTTGTTTTCACAAAACACTTTCACCAATTTGTCGAGAGTAAATTTGTTCGAACGTGCAAACGCCACCCTAGTGCATGCTATACGCCGATACGCAGTGACAGGAACTGGAGCGCCAATGCGTTAGAAATAAGTACGACGTTTGGTAAACCTGCTTTACCGCCAGGCAATAAGAATCGAGAGCAAAATAGATTTCGCCCCGAAAGAAATATATAACTGTTGATTCTCTTCGCCTTCGCGTCTTTTTTCTATCCCGAAACCTTCCAACCCTTTATAACTCCGTGTCCCAGTGACGTTTCCGCGTGTCATTTTCGCCAAGATTCGTTTGATTTTGTAAACAAAAATGTTGTATCGTCTCCCGCGACAATAAAATACGATATAGGAAAAAAAAACGAAAAACAAAATAGATCTATACCCGCGATAATCGTAAAGCGCGTATCATAATGTGGAAGTGTCACAAATGCGGGAAACCCGTTTACTTCGGTGTGGAAATTGATCATAAGAGAAAAATAAATGAATACGCATCACACGATGCTCCGATAAGTTTGACGTTGACAACCCAAAGTTTTCAATGATCGTTTCACGCGAGAAAAAGTCCTGAGTGACATTGTCGTTGTTCGCGACGCCCGCATCTTCGGTTATTTAGGCTCCGCTTGTTGGAAAGAAATGGGAAAAAAGCGAGATGACAAAGATAGGGTCAATGTACTCTAATTGAGGTTATAGCCTGAAAAGGCGCATCTTTCCGCTCCAGCTGATCTTTCGAAGAACTTGAATATCTTTCTCGAGACACTTTTCGAATCACCAACGAAATCATAAGCTCTGGGTTGCTTCGACTTTTTTATCGTTCGACGCTCCGTAATACTTGCAAAATGTCTATTCTGTTGTTGATTTGTGTTTAGCTGAACGCAAGCAGTCTTTGGGCTACGATTGGCATCCCGAGTGCTTGCGTTGCGAAGAATGCGGCAAGCGTTTGAATCCCGGTCAACATGCGGAGGTACGAGAAAGCAAACTGGATGTTTCTGTACAATTGTTTATCGAGGATGTTATGATTATGCAAAAGATCGATTTAAGGATGCATAGGAGATATGAACTTAGGCAAAAGTAGCGGCAATTTGAAATTTGGAAGGCTTTGTGCTAGATGTTAATTAATATCATTAAGGTGGCATATACATTTACAATGAAAAAAAAATCGATTTTTTTTTTAAAGGATAGAACCATACATGTAGAATATTTTCCCAAAGTATCAAAGCAAAACTTCAAACGCTACAGTCCATTGATGCTGTGCCTCACGGCTTGGAATCAAAGTGCATGTCATAGGTAGATGCGAGTGCGCAGAAGAGCAGGCAGAGATGGGCAACAAGTAATTAAATTAACAACGAACAATCACAATTACTACTATACTTGGTAATTTAATAACTTTGTGACAGATAACTTATGTAATTAGTTACCCCAACTACCTAGTGCAATTTAATTCAAATTCTATGTTAACTTTAAAAGCATTTTTGTCAGAACCCCATTTTTGGAATTGGTGTGCAAGATTACTCAAAAACTATTAAGCCGATTGAGGTGAAACTCGGTAGAAATATTGATAATATTGCTCCCTTCTACTTGACGAGAATTATTTTGAAAAATTAGAAAAAAAACTACCTTTTTAATCCAAATTTTACAGAAATTTTGTGTGAAATGTTGATTTTTTTGTAAATGCGTGCCATTCTCTTGAATTTGCTTTTTATTTATTTTGATTATTGCCAAGTAGAAGCTATAAATGTTCTAATTGAAAAATGTTTTGAATTGTTTTGCAAATCGAAGTCTACAGGAAGGTAGACTGCACGCTGATTCGCAACTCCCGCAGAAACCTTGCTGTAACACTCCGCCATTTTGATGATAAATTAATTTTAAAAAATTGTTTTTTATACTTAAATATACTATCAAAGTATACCTACAGTTTGATAAATGTAGAATCATTATTTCGTAGTTTGAAAAATTCGTCGAAATTGCTTAATTTTTTTTCGTCTGAATATATATCCCCTTCTTAAGGCTTTAAATACAGGATTCTGTTGATTTTCGTAGGTTTGTTTACGAAAGCCATGAAAGAAGTGGCGAATCGCTAATTTTTTTTTTACATTTATTTAATTAAAAATATTTATTCAATCCCTCAACTGCCTTACAAACAAAAAAGAATTACAGAAATATTTGAAAACGCCGCAGTTATTCGGCAGTATGTAAATGGGTTTTCTTGATCTACACGTTGATGGTAAAACTCCTCGGCATCGAACTGAGTGTTACAAAAAATTTACATATTTATAATTACACAATATATGTCCCTTCGGTGTGAACCAACAAAAATATCAAAATATCATGTCAAAATGGGAGTACTTAAACATTTTGATTCAATTTTCTACTAATAAATTGTTTATTTGAAAAAGTTGGGTAATATTTTTTACTTTTCGAGTTTTTGGCGATAGGTATCGATACATAGAACATGCTGTAAAAAGTTGAAAGCGATCAGAACCTTGGTCTGTTAATTTGGACTGTCACAAGGTTAATTTCAGCAATTAGTGGAGAAATGGCTTTGAAATTAGCGATACGAATCGCAGCGCGAAATCTAGCCTAAAACATTATATTACCGTATTAAATAGCACCCTGCACCCATTGTGGGACCAACCTCGGCATCTAAAACGCCTCTATCATGCTTCCTAGGAAGGCATGCTAGAGGGTAACAATAAAATTTGGCATAGCGCACACCAGCCATCTGCCTACTCGGAAAAAAATAGATGTTTGGACGCTCCAAATGCTGTAACTTCAACATTTACCTCAATTTTTTTAATTCAGAAAAGCTAAAAATATTCTTAAACATTCAGGCTAAAATTATATTTAAAAAAATGTAGTTTTCGCATATATAAGCCTTCAATGCGTAGATCAAGCCCCGAATTTACAAGTAATATTTTTTTTTATGACCTCTACTTATTAATATCCAGGTTTGGCAGTGCAAAACTCTTACGAGGGAATATGCCTTGCCGCATGGTTTTGACCATTTTTGAGACGCTAACTCATTTGCGCAAACGAGAAAATGAGAAGAATTTCAGTCTCGTACAATTATGGACAGGACAATTGTAAAATTTTCAAAAAGTTTTTTCAACTCACCTAGACGAAAAATACAAAATATTCCAATGTTGTTAAAGTTTCCGTCGTTGGAGTGCAACGAAAATTCTTTTTTATTACCTTCTTCTCCATTTTTATTGTTATCCAAAGTATTTCTTGATAGATTTTGGTTATAGGTCTCAGACAAGGACATTAAAAAAAAGTTTGCTGTAGCTTTGATATGTCGAAAGAAAAATTGGGCAATTCTTTGGATGACTTTTTCGGAAAATTGTTGTTTCCAAACAAACCCAAACATACTCAATATAGACGTCGAAATGTTCAAAAATGCCTTATTTTATCACGTGTTTCCGCGAACTTTAAAACCCCATAACTTTTTACGAGGGGGTGAATTTGAACTCCCCTCCCCCCGACTGAATATTATCATGTATAACCCAATAAATGAGAAAATAGCAAGAAAAGATGTTAGGCTCATTTTTCGAAACAGTCACTTATCTAAAGAATTACCAAAAATTGCAAAGAGAAAAAAAAAATTTGTTGCATTCCAATTCCAACTTCAATATTATATATTCCATACAATTTTTCGATTATCACTTTGGTCATACTATCCGAGATGAAAACAACGCTCTAAAATAACTCATGGAAAACTACTGCCAAAAATGTGTTTTAATTCGTCAACTACTTTGGCTTGCCGAATGAATCTCATATTTTCTTACGTTTCGTCTTCGCCTTTCTAACCTTCTGTTTTATTCCCGCAGCACAAGGGTGTTCCGTATTGCCACGTGCCATGCTACGGAGCGTTGTTCGGGCCTCAGTTATTCGGCCACGGCACGAGGGTAGAGTCGCACACGAGTTTTGGCAAAAAAGAGCCACGTTCCGCCTTGCCGAGGTGAATTTCCACCGCGCTCGTTTTTCCCTATACGTCGTTAGTGAACTTTCTAAAGAGCTCGGTCACTCAGCAGATCTCACTTGGAGACCAAGCTGAAAGTCTTCAATCAGTATTACGAGGGGAAAAGCGGCGGCATAAGAAGCCGAGAGGTCAACGGACGATTGATCCTCGAAGGGGCCCTGCGAATATACTGGGGCGTCAGGGGAGTCATACACCTGAAAGAGGACGACGACCAGAGAACCGTCGTCACAGCGAGAAATCGGAATTCCTGCCGAAGGAGCGTGTCAGAGGTGGGCACATATTGGCGCCTTTTGGGCCACCTTACATACAACGCTAGTAAAAAAAAGGGATTGTACCGAACGCGCGAAAGATATAATTTTTTCCAAGTGTCACCCCCCCCCCCCCCGATAGGGGTGCTTTCCGGAGCATTTGGAGGGTTGACATTTTTTCCGGTGGCGCCTTTCTGGTCACCTTGCATATAACACCAACAAAGAAGGAATTATATCAAACGGGCGGGCGATAGCATTTTTTTCACGTTTTGTCTCGATAAGGGTGGGTCCCGATGGTCGAAAACATTTTATATTCATTTTACCATATTTTTTAAGCAGCTGGAGCTGAAATCTGCAAGAAATTATAGAAAACTAAAAGATTTAAAACAAAAATAAAACCGTTGCGTAGCAACGATGCAAACTTCAGGCCCATGAGATTTGTGTGAACGCTCAAAATAAAACAGGGAAAAGAACTACAATATTTCTCGATAATTGTTAGGAAGCGGAGGATAGCGACGATGAAAAACCGCAAGAAACGATTAAAGACTTGTCACCGACCGAGAGCCGATCGGAGAGCGAGCCAAATTCGGTGCCAGCGTCCCCCGATCATCTCAAAAGTCTCACGCTCCCGATGAAGTTGGACGTCAAGACCATGGAGTGGGACGAACTAGATGAACTCCTTCAGGTTTTCATCATTTTTATCACCTTAACGCAAGATCCAATACAATGTTTCTTGATATTTTATCTTTCTCGTGTTTTTTTTCCTTCTTGAAGATGTTTTCCTTCTCAGAGTTTTAACAAAAATAAAGTATCCGAACGGATCAGGTTAAGGCCTTATATACCTTTCGATGGTCGGAAAAGGAGCCTCTTTTCGGGATTTTTAAAATACTAACACAGCAATGTAAATAAGGTTTGGAGCGTTTATTTTACATATTTGTGGGTACTCTAAACAACGTTTTATTTTCCACAAAAATAGAGAACGCCTTTTTTGAGGCCGGATGCGTACCAGCTGGAGACACATGAGTGTTTATAACGAAATATATTTTTTTTTGCATACTCTAGATCAGTTTTGCTATCTAAGTATTTTTGCCAATTTTTGCACATTTGGCACCATTTTGAAAAAAAGTCGCAGTTTTGACGAAAAAAACCTTCATTTGTTTATAAAAATCATAACTGTTAATTGGCCGTAAAAATCGTGTGTACTTCGTTAGAAAATCTAAGAAGCTACAGTTGAAATTTGAAATCAACCAGTGGGAAATAGTAGGAGCTGCGAGTCCATCCGATTTCAAAAAAATGGTTTCAGGAAAAATGTGTTTAAAGTTTTGAAACCATCTTTCTTGGGACCATATCATTTTTGGGATGTTTATATATAATTTAAGCCCATAAAAAAACGAAATTTTCTTTTTATAAGTATATAAGGACTTAAGGCGGCATATATTATACATTTACAACGATAAAAAAATCGATTTCTTTTTTTTTCTTTAAACGATAGAACTAAACATGTAGAATATTTTCCTAAAGTTTTAAAGCGAAATTCGAAAAACTTCAAACGTTACAGCTCGTCAACGCTGTGCCTCACCGCTCGGATTCGGGGCGGGCGTGAACTTCAAACGCGTTTTTCTCAAAACTGCATTATCGAAATTGGCGTGCAGGGTTACTCAAAAACTATTAAGCCAATTGAGTTGAAACTTGGCAGAAATATTGATAATATTGGTACCTTCTACGTGACGAGAATTTTTTTGAAACATTGGAAAAAAACTACTTTTTGAATCCACATTTTACAGAAATGTTGCGTGAAATGTTGATTTTTTTTGTAAATGCGTGCCATTTTCTCAAATTTGCATTTTCTTCATTTTAATTACCGTCACATAGAAACTATACATGTTCTAATTGAAAAACTGTTTGAACTTTTTTGCAAATCAAAGTCTACGGGAAGCTAGACTGCACGCCGATTCGCAGCTTCCGCGGCGACCTTGCTGTAACACTCTGCCACAGCTCCGTCATTTTGATGATGAATTAATTTAAAAAAATTGTTTTGTATGCTTAAAGATACTATTAGAGTATACCTAAAGTTTGATAATTGTAGAATAATTATTTCTTTGTTTTAAAAATCTCTCAATATTGCTTATTTTTTTCCTGTAAATGTATATCCCGCCTTAAACAAAATCGAAGTTTATAAAAAACATCAAAATAAATATATATTTCGCAGGTGGAACGTAAAGTCGAAGACGGCAATAAATTGTATCAAACGATGCCTGAGAATCTTCCCTCGATGAGCTCACATTCCAGTACCGAAACTCCACCGTTGTCCAGCCAATCGAGCCTCGAGACGAGCGACGGGGGTCGCGCCAACGCGGGTATCAACAGTCCGATTAATCCCGTGAAAGTTTCCGACACCAGCATAACGAGTACACCGACTCACAGCGTAGGCAGCTCGTCGAGCACCGATACACCCAATTATCAGGGTACGCCGAGCAAGAATGGGACACTACGACGCGTCGAGTATTACGACAGTCTCGAGAAAAGCATCGGCAGTCGATCCATCAGCCAGGACGACAGTTGGATCGAGAAAGGGTTGAATCGTTCGATGTCCGGACCCGATTGTTTGCAGAGGCATCGCGGTGACAGTGACACGGATTCCGTGAATTCTCTGCACTTTCGGGACGACGACAATATGACCATGTCCACCGATAGTGGACTAGAGGTACGTTCTGGGAAAGGAAAAAAAATCGGCTCCACATTCTGGGATTAGCGGACTGAAAATGTTAAGGTTGTTATGGGGTTAACGGGAGGGTAGGGATTTCAGCGTGAAAAAAAACACTTTTTTGCGATTTTTTTTTCATCTATATGGATAGAGTAAATTTATTGAAACCTTTTGCACATTGTTAAGTGTCATTTCAAGAACATTCCGTGAAATTTGTACGCGAAAATATCCACAAACAAGCCGGTGACAAAGCTTTTCCAAGAACGCCTTTGGAAAAACACGATTTGCGGTGTTCACTGTATCTCAGCTAGAAATTATCTGATATCAAGTACCATTAAAATTTAGTCAAAGTATCATCAAATCCTCCCCCCAACGGTCTTTGATAATTTTTTTTTCATTTCTAAATTTTTGGTGGTCATGTAAAGTGAAAAGTGCCATTTTTCACGAAAAATTCCGCCATTTTGGGGGTGGAAAACCCCCTGAATGTAAAAAAAAATCTCAAACTAACCGTTGGGGGAGGTATTTTATATGTAGAAAGTGTGTACCAAGTTTGAAATAAATCGGTCATGTAGTTTTCAAATGGCAGTGAACACGGACTTTGAAAAAGTGGTTTCGAGAAAAACGCGTTTGAAGTTTAGAGAAGTCGGAGCTACAGTGTTAGAGGAGCGGGACTAAATAGTCAATAACTTCGAAAGTTTTGCTCTGATTGACTTGAAATTTTGGGATTATATTCTTGAAATGTTTAACTATAAGAAAAGACAAAAAAAATCGATTTTTCAAAAGTGCAAACCCCTACCCTCCCCTTAAAGGAGATGTTTCTCGAAGTAACCACGAGAAGATTTTTTTTATTCGATTTTTTCAATTTTTCGTAGCACTTGGGAGCCAAAAAACCGATTTTCGCTTTAAAAAAATCGACTAATTTGTTGTAAAATTAATCATTATTTTAAAAGAAACAAAAAAGCTCCCGACAGTCCCTGGTGAATTATGTGAAGAAGTACTGTGCAAAATTTCAAAACGATTGGTCCTGTAGATTTTGAGTTATGGCGTACACGGACTTCAAACATGACAAGTTTCAGAAAAACGTTTTAAAGTTTTGTACACTAAAAAATTCACAATAAAACTCGACAATTTTCTCATACTCACACAGAGTCGTCGATGCCAGATCCGTAGAGCAAAAAGATTCCATCAACATGATCTAGAGCATCTTTTTGCATTTGTCTACGCAAAACTCTTCCTTCTTTACTGTCGTGCGCCGCTTGCTCCTCTGCTCGGCCTGGAGCAGCGGCCGCGATAAAAACCCGGCCTGAAGCAACGGACGCTTAAATACTCATAACTTCGTCAATTTTGCTCCGATCGACTTGAAATTTTGACACAATATTCGTGAGATATTATGCTTTCATTAAAAAACTTTTTTTTAAATACGAAAAATAAAATTGAAATACCTTACCCCCCTTAATGTCTGCTAAGTGAATGTTACCGCGGAGCTGAAAAAAAAGATACGGTTCGACTAATTACCGGACTAACCCTTGGTACCGTGGAAATGAGGATTTACTGTACCGTTATAAAATGATTAATGTTTTTGATAGCGAATTTGTGCGAAAATCAAGCACACCAAATATTAGACTGTGCAATCATGGTAACGTCGTAGACGGCACAAATGCTGCCTGTCTTATCTGTATTCGGTAATTATGCCCGGGAACCTCAAACTACTCGGTCAGGATAATTCACAACGAATATTATTGGTACTTATTCTCTTAATTAGTAATAATTACTTAATATTAATTCGATAACTATGTTCAGAAATTAGACAAAAACAAAATAACGCGGATTTTTTTCATACATACATTTTTTTAGAATATCGGGAAATTATTAAAGTTTTTGATTTCTTCGGGATTATAGACAGCTTTAGTACACACTTTTTCTTTCCAGCGGAATGTTTTTTACTCGGACGGTTATTCATTTTTGACAGCTGTTTGGTCCGATATTGAGGTTACGAACGGGGCGCATATGTCTCTAACTTCGCGACACTTCGGCCAACCTGGGCATTATCATACACCACGATTTACGACGTTGCCAATTCGTTTCGCGCTAATTTAGCGAGAAAAAGTTATAGAAAATAATTATACAAAGTGATGAAAACACTTGATGTAATCACCGAATGTTCAAAAATGCATATTTTTACAAATAGATGTAGAAAAATAGTTCGAAAACGCACGTTTAATATGACGATTATTTGAAAGCTAACAGTTGGCAACAGTCAATCGGCTCCGTGCATAAGCATAGGGCGCTCCCCTCGTACTTCACCCCCGACGGCCAAACCCCATAACAACCTTAAGGGATCATCACAGTGCAACGGGTCGAAAAATAGCTGATTTTCGCGATTTTCTTTTTCGATTGTTAAAACACGCTAATCAGTCTGGTTTTTTTTATGACAAATCAAAGCGCTCATGAAGAACAGAAAATAAATGTCCAAACGTTTATTTTAATTAAAAAAAAATGTTAACGGATGAAAATGTTTTCGCAAAAAAAGTCCTCACGGTTACGTTTGTGGCCGTAAATATTATCTGAAACAAAATTTGTAAACAGATTATTAATCAGTATGAAAGTCGCTATCTTGCTATGGAGATTTTAAAAAATGACAAAATGGCGGCGTTTTGAAAAAAGTATCGAATTCAGCGTACTTTTTCGACAGTTTTTCGTTTAAAAAAATGAAGATTTCAAAATAAAAAAAGCTTCCATAGCAAGATAAAGAATGGCGTGAAGAATGTTGTTTCAGAATTTGAGACGGATTCAAAACTCGATTTTTTGAAAATTTTACACTGTGATGATCCCTTAATCATTTAGTCAAAATTGAATAATAATCATTTGAGTATCGTTTCACAAAATTGTGCACAGTACGAATGTTTTATCTTTGGAATATTCCTTCGTACTCGTTTTTTTTTTACCGCACTCTTCGTGTTTTCAGTTGGACGGAGTAGTTTTACGACGCAAGCAGGGCTCAACGGCGATCCGACGTCGTCCCGGGGGCCGGCGACAATCTCGAAGTCGTCTGCGCCGTCGTTGCTCGATAAACGGCCACTTTTACAACAGAGAAACGAGCTTTTTCACGCCGCCCCACGGTTCGCAAATGTCCGTTTGGGTAACGAGCCTCGTCAGTACTCAGGAGGTCATAAATCTCATGCTGGACAAGTATAAGGTTGATGCGAAACCGGACAACTTTGCTCTCTTCGTTGTACGCGATAACGGAGGTAAAATTTCACAAAACGTTACGAATACCCGAAACTATAAAGGGGGCTACATGTACCTAGAGGCCCGAAAAAAATGGCCAAATTTCGATTATTTTTTTGTGAAACGGTTGGTGAAGACGAAACGATTTTTTTTAAACACAAAGATACATATATTCAAACTTTTTAAACATCACCAAAAAATACAGAAAACCAACAAAAACATGGCCGCCGGCAGATGATGACATTTTTTTCGCGACGTTTGGTTGTGGACACTCCAGCTTAAACGGTCCATCCGAAATCTAAAAACCAAACGATATTTAAGTTAACAATAAATACGAATCGTTGACGATCGTCGATTTTATTAATGATTTTTTTAAACGACGTGGCGATGAATTGATACTCGAGCATAAAAAAATCATGAAAAAAGTTGTCATTTCTTGATTTTCATAATTATTAAAAAATGAAGTCATAACTATTGAAAATGAAGTTCATAACTATTCAAAAATGAAGATCGATTTTTCAAAAACTGAGATCGTCAACGACCTTTGAACGTTTCTCATCGCATCTCCTGTAAATTTAGAAACAGCCCATCAAGTAGTTCTGGAGATATGTCCACCGACTTTGAAACCAGTATTTCGAGAACAGCGCGTTTAAGGCGAAGTAGATCTACCACGTGGCATATGAGTGCGAGAGAGAATCATATTTAGGGCAAAAGGAAATCATCAAGCTCTGCGTCAGGATATTCACCAGAGCCTAATGCTTTGTTTTTCCTAAAAAATTTCACCACCTATAAGACAATTTGGTTGGAAAGTTTGTGAGGTTATGTTGACGTTGTACATGCCCTTAAGGCGGGATATACATTTAGACAGGAAAAAAATAAGCAATATTGAGGGATTTTTTAAACTAAGAAATAATTATTTTACAATTATCAAACTTTAGGTATACTTTAATAGTATATTTAAGTATACGAAACAATTTTTTTTAATTAATTCATCTCTTCAAGACTTGGATTTGCAAAAAGTTCAAACAGTTTTTCAGTTAGAACATGTATAGTTTCTATGTGACGGTAATTAAAATGAAGAAAATGCAAATTTGAGAAAATGGCACGCATTTACAAAGAAAAATCAACATTTCACGCAACATTTCTGTAAAATGTGGATTAAGAAAGTAGTTTTTTTTTTCCAACTTTTCAAAAACAATTTTCGCCAAGTAGAAGGTACCAATATTATCAATATTTCCATCAAGTTTCAACTCAATGGCCTTAATAGTTTTTGAGTAATTCTGCACGCCAATTTCGATAATGCAGTTTTGCAAAAAACGCGTTTGAAGTTCACGCCCGCTCCGAATCGGAGCGGTGAGGCACAGCGTTGACGGGCTGTAACGTTTGAAGTTTTTCGAATTTCGCTTTGAAACTTTGGGAAAATATTCTACATATATAGTTCTATCGTTTAAAGAAGAAAAATAAAGAAATTGACTTTTGATCGTTGTAAATGTATATCTCGCCTTAAAGTTTGAAGTAGCTCATTCAATTTTCGCAACATTTCAGTGAAATTTTCAGGGAACATAGCTAGGGTGACACTATCGGACAAAAATATTTTCGGAAAATGGAATTTTTTGGCCCACTCAGGTAGATGCAGCCGGTTAAAAATCGTCGCACCTCTTGAAGTCCATTTTTCACCCTCGATGTTCCACACCAGAAAGTGTTTTTCTTTTCCCGCGACTCGATATTGATCCAAAACTTTCGCTTTTCGCAGAACAACGAAGATTGAGAGAGGATGAGTATCCGCTGGAAGTCCGTGTCGTGCTCGGACCTCACGAGAACGTTGCGCGTCTGTTTCTCGTCGACAAGCTCTCGACACCCGAGATAAGCTCGGACGTAGCGCAGTTTTTGAATCTCTCGATTGCCGAGTGTCACGGAATACTCCAGCGTTATCACTACGAGGAGGAACGACAGATCGTCATGCTGAAGGAAAAGTTAGTCGATCGTCGCTCGAAGCGATACGCTAACCCAGCCGTTAATCACATTCCTCTCGTTTGTTCAGGTACAAGGAGATGAGACGCCGAATAAAGCAACGAATGGAAGAGCTGAAAGTCCGATTATAAAGCGCGTTGATGGTTTGAATCTCCGTTCTTTAAAGATTTAAGAATCTTTCGACCGATGCATTCGTGTTCAAAAAGTTACGCTCGAAAAAAACAGTTTCTACAACTATCCGGGCGCGAATCAAACGGAAGATTCCTGCGCCGTTTAACGGATAAAATCAGATTTTTTTTCAACGTGAATGTCCCACTTTACCGCAAATGCCTAGAAAATAGCTCCACTTTGACCGTACCAGTTGAACAAAAGCAATAATCGCCAGGTCCGTCAACTTAACATCGCTCATCCATTCTCTCAAAACACCATGGTGAAAAAATGACAGGCGTTCATCCAACGAGCTACTGAATCTGGAAAAGATGAGGTCAAATTTTTGGTAAATATTTTCCAAAAATCACAGAGATCCATCCAATGTACAGACTCGACAAATTGTAAAATATTCATCCGCTGTCAATTGCAATAGACTATTCGTGATACATTTATAGGAGTTTATCCACAAAGATCTATATCTACGGTTTATTAAACCGGAATTGAAATTCCTTCGGGTTGTAGAAACGTTCTCGAAAGGTCAACGCGTTTTGAACATGTCTGTGCTAGTAGTATATTTTAACTATTGTTTAAACGTACGACCTGACTATTCAGGGCTTCGTTCTCTATAATTCCGCATGTACAAGCATCGCAAGGTGTATGCGTGTTCGTTCATCGACCCGTTTCCTTCTACCCAAGTTCAATTCTCCACAAAACCAACCTTTCGTATGGCATTGGAGTTTGCTCCGTTGGAACGCAACAAAAAATATTCATTTCGGCGTAATCTTTTTGGCATTCTTATGACACTTTTGCCGATGCTTATTAAAAAAATTCTAACCAAAACTTGCAGAAAAAAGATTTTAGATAATAAAGAATGAAGAACGTTGCGTTCCAACGATGCAAACTTCAACATTTCCCTTTCACTTCATCTCGCATTTCGGTGAATTCCTCGTAGGGCAAACCGGTAAGGGCTTCGGTCCTCCAACTTGCCCTTTCGCATCTAGCCCAAATCTTTCCAGCGAGGTTAAATGTTGCCGTACACCCTTTACACGGTTTGATCGAAAAACCATGAGTTTCACGTTTTTTCCTCCACATTCCGAATATATATAGATATGCACCAGAAGTGTTGTACGCGAATCTTTTTTTTTTTACAATTATTATTCTTACGTTACGAATTATGTCATATTTTTCTGGCTCGAATGTGTGAACGCGTTTCAATTAGCTAGTTGATCATCGTCCTCGAAATGTTTTCCGTGTCGGGTTGGTTTCTCTTTGTAAACGCATCGGTGCAATTTATATCGAAACGTCGTCCTAAGTCGCTAATTATCGTTGATTAGGTAGTGTCGGTTGTGAACATTGACGGGATTCAAAATGGTGCGACGGACAGAAAGAAAGAGAGAGAGAGAGAGTTTTTTATGCGTTTGATGTTCGGGTTGAGCGCCGATTAGATTTTCCGATGAACGATTGTTCGTCGTTTCCAATAAAAAAAAGGCCGAAAAGTAAATTGACACAACTTCCGATAGTCACGTGGGACGTGGCACTTGGTTCAATACACATTTAACTCAATCTAAGGTTCGTTAAATTTTCACGACAGAAACATGAACGCGTTTCTCGCAATTTTTGGGGCCGAGTTCAAATTCCGAACGTTGAATGATCAGAATGCTCAAAACTCCGAAAATAAACTACCCCGAAAGAATTTTACACGAACGAAACTCCGAAAATCTGAACACCGTCAAAATAATTCGGCTATGGAAGTTTTAAAAGTTTCAAAATTTTCAATAAATCGACGAATTGTTTTAAGAATTTTTTTTTATTGAGAAGTGATTTTGCGTGAATTTGAAATTTGTCTAGACAATGTTATACGTTCTACATCATTTACAGTCAACTTTGTAGACTTTCGCTGGCATAATCTTGATGAACCTTGTAATTTCGTAACATTAAAACCAGGAATTTTAAACCGTCGGCGCATTCAAGGCTCGGAATTTCAACCCGGCCCTCATGTCAAGATCATGCCAGCGAAAGTCTACACAGTTGACTGTAAATGATGTAGAACGTGTAACATTGTCTAGACAAATTTCAAAATTGACGCGAAATCACTTCTTTATAAAAAAAATTCTTGAAATAATTGGTCGATTTAATGAAAATTTTGAAACTTTTAAAACTTCGACAGCCGAATTATTTTGACGGTGTTAAGATTTTCGGAGTTTTGGCCTTTCGTGTAAAATTCTTTCGGAGTTTTGATCTGTCGGGGTACTATTCTTTCGGAGTTTTGAGCGTTCTGACCATTCAAAGTTCGGAATTTCAACCCGACCCCCAATTTCTTTAATTCTCTGTAGCACGTTGTAGCTTGGAGAATCCTCAATCGGATTTTCAGCTCCGATGGTATTATTATCGTTGAGAATTATTGATTTTTTTGTCTAGTGCACGACGTCCCGAAGTTTGCCTCAATGTAAAAACGGCAGAGTGATTGAATTGCGTGATACATATTTTTTTTGTAACGTTTAAGAAAGTTCGAAAAAAAAGAGTTCCCGTCGATGTTCAAAGTGTATGGAGCCGTACGTTATGAGTTAGGCATTATTTTTTGATCTCGTACCGCACAAAAGGTGACTCATTGATTCTGACAATTATTTACTGATATACTTTTCGTCTCTCTCTGTTTTCGTTTTTATCGCGCTATCTCGAAATTATCTGACAATCACGTGACGGATGCGAGATCGGCTAGTTGCTAAAAAAATATTCGTAGATCATGCTTACTTAGATTTGTTCCAAGTTCAATTTTTTGTTATTATCGCCGGAGTTTTAGCGAACCTCCGTTAATCAGCTTTTATCGTAATTCGAGGACACGAGAATCGTTGAGGATTCTACGTTGACATTGCTCACTTCGTCTCTCATTTCTATCGCAGCGCCAGTCTCTTCTCGTTTTCGTCCTGGCGTGCGACTGTTTCTTTTTTATCTTTCGACGCGAAGTAAGTAGAGTTTATTGTTGCCGAAAATTATCGCTGAATTCGTTTGCGAAATCGCTATAGACGAGACGGAGAAATGATCTCTCGCCATGACACGATGTGAACAAAGAAATATATAACGAGGTCCGAAGAGTGAAAGAAGAAAAGTGTTGAACACGAAACTCGTCAACGAAATATGAAAGAAAAAAAAAGAAATTTAGAATTGTAATATACGACAGTGTAATTCGAATTTTCGTCGAATCAAGTTATAGCAATTAATAAAGTAACTCTGTTTCTTCTTTATAAACATACCTGCGTCTTTATTGAATGCGGAATCCTGCAAAGATTTGGGAAGACAGAACGGATTGGAGTTGGTTAGTTCGAAGCTCTCGAATCATTGAGGGCTTACATCTAGTTGCAATTTTTGGTTTTAGACGAATACTCATGGTATGACGGTTCAAAAATATTCTTTGGGAATTTCAAGACGAACCGTTTAAAATTGACGGAGATATAGGCGTTTATAGGGAAGTTCCGTGAACCGGCGAACTTTAAACGCGTTTTTGTCAAAATTACTTTTAAAAATTAATTAAAAAGTAATTGAATTAATTAAAAAGATCAATTAAAAATTTTCCGAGCTTCTTTTACATATCAAGAAGTAGATGATTTTTTCCACAAAAAATCGATACTTCCAATTTGGACTGCTGGCATTTTTCAAAAATCAATATTTTATTAAGGCGAGGCACCGCTGTGACAGGTAAGTTTTTTTTGTTGGATTTTCTCAAAGTATATATGTACATGAATATGTGAAAAAGTTTCCAGGTAAAACATTGAAAATTAACCAAGTTACAGACGATTCAGTGAGAGCGGCGAGCGCAAAACTTTCAATCGCGTTTTTCTCGCAACGACTTGCCTCCACCTGGCCGGAATCATAACTCTAGCCATAATTGTCCGATGTTCAATTTTAAAAAAAGAAAATTTCCGTAATTGCAGTATCTATCATTGTACGCAGACGTTTTGCTTTTTTTTTAAGTATTTTTTAACCCTACGAATATAAGTAAAATTTTGCCAAAATTGCACTTTTTTGGACACCCGTCATTTTGTGGATTTTTTTGAAAAAACGACTACAGACATCGAGAACTATTTTTTTGGACCACATTTTTTATACAGAGACTATTATACTTCAATAATGTTGTTAATTTTTTATTTTTTTTTCTCATCAAAGTTTACACGAAATGAGTTCAATGTATACTTAAGGGGTAAGGGCACAGTAGAATTTTCAAAAAAATCGGATTTTTTTTCTCGTTAAAACGGTGCTTCATCATCATAAGAATAAGTTACTATTCGATTTACAGCAAGACAATTCTTTTCACCGACTTTGAGCGTATAACGTTAGCCCACCTCTGGCACGGCCATAGCGTGCCTAAAACTTTAAAGGCGTTTTTCTCGAAACAGCTTTTTTCCAATTGGCGTGACAAATAACTTCAACCAATTTCACTCGATTTACTTCAAATTTAAAAGTTATGTTCCTAATTGCATTTCGCAGAGAAGTACGTACGGAATATCTGATTAATCGAAAACTTTTCATTTTATGAGCAGTTTTATACGAAATTTTTCACTGAAAATTCATTCAAATACTTACAACTCAATTCAAATACCTACAACTTTTGAGTAAAACAATATTTTTTCAATTCAGTACGTACTTCTCTAGGTATTATAATGTAAATTGACCAGAATTTTTGAAAAGTGTGGAAGAGAAAATTGTGGATGCTAAATGTCACGCCGCGAAGGGTCTTAAAAAAAAGATAACAAAAGAAAATATTAGTAGTCGGCCATTTTGCACATCGAAAAAAATATATATATTTTTTCTAACAGCTTGATAATCATACTAAATAGATGTGTAATTAATTTTATGAGTAAATCACTTTTTCATACGAAAAAAATTGTTAAATTCGCACATGATTTTATACCCGTTACTGTGGTCTAACCCCTTAAGAACACAGCCTTTTTCTAACTCCCAAATGTATAATCTATTAGAAAAAAAAATAGGTAAAACCGACCTTTTTGGCCCGTCACAGTGGTGTCCTCCCTTGAACACGTGTAAAACCGTGTAATCTTTTATTGCCAATATCTCGAATACAGAAGGGTGAATCCCTTCAATTTTGCAGGTAATCACTTTAGGGGAAGGTTTTGAATGTTTCCTCAAGATAAAAATAAAAATCTATGGAAAAACGCCTCGGCGAGACTACTACCTTAAGGGGCTATACCAGTGTGACACTTTCAAAAAATCGATGTTTTTTGCCTTTTTCGACAGTTTTTACTTTCAAGAATATCATTTATATAATTTATATCAATATCATTTTATGTTGCAAAAATCTATAGTTAAATCTTTAAACGCGTTTTTCTCGAAATGGGATTTTTCAAATTTGCTGACATTGTAACTCAAAGAGCAATTATCCGATTGACTTGAAATTTGAATTGAGTACTCTTGAATATATTTATTCTACAATGACGTAGGATATTTTTGATTGGATGAAAATTGACGATTTGGCGTTGAAAAAACGACCATTTTATAGGCAAGAAAACAGACTTTTTCTTCATAACTACGCCATTTTGTTAGATTTTGATATTTTTCGAAAACCCTACGTCATTGTACAGAAAATACCTTCCAGTTTAACATTTTTTCCTTTTTCGGTTTCAGCTACTCAATCGGTCGGAAACATGTCAGCAGTGGAGGAACTTTTTTTGGCGCCTCCGAAGGCAGCAGCATAAGTCGCTTGGATCTCAATTTTTTTCTATGAAAAAATTATGTAATATAGTTCAAATATAGCCAAATATATTCTTAATTTTTCGAAACATTTAATTGAGTACTTTTCTTCCAATAAATTCCCGAAAATCACGCAAATTTTCAGCGTTCACACTGGTCCCCTTGAGAATACTTTGCTATTTCAAAAGATTCAAAACCGCAAGCTCGTTCGATCGTCCATGATCCAAGATTCCCTTACCACGCCTTCGCCTTGAACCAATCGAAATATAATCGAGGGACTTCCGTAGCGGGACGAAGTGTAGGAAGCGGAAGGGCAAATAAATCGACGCTACAGCTGAGATTGGACAGAACGTATTTATTTATTTTTCGAATAAGTAGAGTAAAGTGGATCAATGCAATGTTATGAGTAGTATGAGCTATTAATCGTCATACGAGTTGCTAGGAACGAGTATGTATACCCACAACACCGAGGAGCTCACTCGCTCTTTCCACGACACTGATTTACGTTACAATTTATTTATTTCACTCGTTCAGTTTTTTTTTCTTTTCGCTTAATAATACAACAATAACCGGCCAAGTAGTCCAAAAGAATTGCTCGAACAATAAGCACGACGTTATCTTTGGCATAGAGCCAGGCCTGGATCAGCTGCGTTTGCAGCCCTTTTCCCTTTTTTCTTTACCTTCGACGACTCGAGTCGAGCTCGGCGCAAAAAAGTTCCCATTTTCCACGCCACCGATTCATTTTCCAGACATTGGACTTTTGTCGAAATTCTCGTCTCGTTTTCTCTGTCCACGCAATGGATTTTCAATTCGGCAAGTTCGAGTCGTCGGATCGAAAATAAAATTGTTTACCGGTTTTTTACTATTTCAAGTGCAAAAGTCCAATGCGTTGGACTAATGAGTGAGGGCCGTGCACCGGCGATGGCTATCGAGGATGTTGCGAACTCGGTTATCACAATCTGGCGGAATTGGCCTTACAAAAAATACAGTACGCGTTCGCAGCATTATCTGTAGCCAGCGCACCGCCATTGGCTCTTGCGTTTTTCCTCGCTTATAAACGAAAAATCATTCGCTGTACGTATATACATATACGTGTGTATATAATGTGCTGCAGCAGCTTGCTAGGTTCGAAGAGCCGTCCAATCCTTTTCTTCCCCCAATCGCTCACCACTGGTGTCTTTTTTCTTCCATATTATCGACGGTCATGAGATCCCATCAACGCCATGCTCGCGTAACATTAATTTCACGTACGTATGTAAAATAAATTTCCCAATCGTCGTAAGTTCGCCTACAATCGTTCGAACTTTTAATGTACACTACCGGCCAAAAGTTTCCGGACTTTTTCGACTTTTTCGTCCAGTTTCCGGAATTCCAAAACTTTCGATCACTTTGGATAATTGCGAAATTATATCAGAATAATATAATTAATTATACCGAGCTATACAATATCTTCGTAAAACAACAAATAAAATGACACTATATTACTCTAACATTATTTGGCAATTATCCTGTGACCGAAAAAATTTTCAATTATCTCAAGTGTCCGGGCACTTTCGCCCGGTAATGTACATTTAACGAAATTTCGAAGAAAAAGAAGTTGACCGATAATTTAATCGTTCGAGAACTTTTCGCAATTACAATATCGACGATTCAGGCTTGACGGATTTTTCGTCAGGCCTTCAATGAGTTTGAAGAAACTTCACGTCGTGTATCGGAAACTCTCGATTATTCGACGAGACATTGAAACTCGAAAAATAAATAAATGTACATCGACGTGAAAAATAAGAACGATCGATCATTGGGAAACTTGCTTTAATTATTCAGCATAAGCGCGTACACATTTAATTTAACTTTTTTCACTACACATCGACATCGAGTCCTGATCGCGTATTTTCATTTCATCCATCGCAAGAAAAAAAGCTATCGACGAAACGGAATTTATTATTTTTTTTTCACACCCTTCGATGCTTCGTTGTCTCTTGGACGTCGGGTCTGTTCTTAAGAGCTACTACCCGTTAAAAAATCGAAACGGTTAGTCGTCTATTTGTTCTTTGTTTGTCGCTTTTATTTTTTACTTCCACCGTGCTCGCAATTGTGCCTTATCAATTGTGTCTCCGGTAGATTCGTTTCGCGAATCAAGCTTCGCATATTTCATATTCGCTTACGACAGATATTGGCGAAGCTTCGATTTCTCACGTATATATATATATATATATATATATATTTTTTTTTCTATCGTTTGCTCCGTTTTTCGCTACTCTTGAGCCACTTTTATTCGGCAAATACGATATTGCTGGCGAATGAAAAAAAAAATCGCTGCGGCTCGTGCGAGACGCCAGAGATTGGCGAAATTCGCAAGGACGATTCGAGCGCGATTCGTCCTGAAATTCGATGTTCTCGTTCTCAACAATAACAATTGAATATGAATTAGAAAAATAACGTTATATCGTAGACAACAATCGGTTAAATATTGTGTGTTAAGTGTACTCGCGTACTGTGTATTCGTGTTATTATTCATCATTATTATATATATATATATATTTATATATGCATATCTAATAATAGTATTATTGTTATTACTATTATTTCGTTATTATTCACGCAAACACCATTGGCGCGAGGTGGTTCGCATATTGGCATGTGTAATGTTGCTTCTTTCTTTTTCCATCAACTTTTGGTCAATCAATTGGAGCTTACGTCACATCGCGACTGCACGGATCGAATTTCAGTAAGGGCCGTTTTTTCTTCTTTTGTACCAGCTTCGAGCAGTTAGTTCCTTCGTTACGTGTGCGAGATCGGAAGAAATGAGGCCGGCGATTTGTTTTTTTTTTTACCAATCGCGAAAACTTAGTCTCTCGTACTTTCATTGAGAATCGATTTGTTCTTATCTGTATTAAAAAATAGTCGTAAAGCGAGGGATAGAGAGAATGAGAGAGAAATAGGAAGATGGAGAGAGCCCATTCTAACACAGGATATCTATGGATTTTTTTTTCTTTCATTCTCTTCGTGCAATAAGGATAGTTTGTTACTTTTTATCATTAAAATATCATATTCGTAATTATCACCTCGCGTCATTGGACGAATTGTGGACAGATCTCTGTTGGTACATACTTCAATGCCTTTTTTCTAGAGAGAAATTAAAACTCCACACGACGCTTAAAATCTCAATTTCGCGTGTGTGTTTTTTTAAAAGAATATACGTATAGCTAACACATTTATATAACTATTTAAAATCCTATTTTTTCACGACTTGTACGACAGACATCGACTCATATTTTTATATATAATTTTATATATATATTTATATATATATATATATATATATGTATATAATATTTATATTACAGTTAGATTGCTCATTGTCAATTCATCAATTATCACATTTAGGACAAGTTGAAAAATATCTCTAACATCCATGTCATATTGCATTGCCATATACACATGTATATTATATTTTATTAATGTTTATATCGGGGCATAACCGCGGCGAACGTGTCGATGTTAATTTTCGTCGAATTTTCAAGATCAGCTCTGCAATATGACGCATTGTTATATATATATAATTTAAGATTATTTTATGCATATATATATATACATACATATATATACATATACATATATGACTAATAAAGGTACACGATAAAACGATGATAGCACGGCCACGAAGGTTTTTCTCCCCTTAATTCTTCTTATTTCCTTGTAATTAGCAGAGTGATTGCAAAATTTCTTCATCAATATTTTCCTTTTTTACATTTTTCCATGCATCGAAAAATGTTTAAAATCGTGTCGACTCTGAAATACGAATTAGCTAAAAGACATACGTATGGAGAGAAACGAATAAAAAGACGTGTGCTTCAATTGGGAGAGGGTATTTGTTTCTTTTTTTGCACTTTGGTTTCCGTCACTCGTTCTTTGGTCATACGAAACGCGACTCGCGCGTTTTCTTTTCTACAGTGTTTTTTTTTGTTCCATTTTTCCTTAGATAACCGCGAGTTTCAACTGCGCATAGAGGAAAATTATTCTAGTAGTTTTTTCCTTGTGTCGTTTCGTTACGTGAAAACAAAAAACGAATGTTGTTCGAAGCGATATAATTATCGTTAAAATCAATAAGATCGAGGATACTACTTATTGGACGCAGGAGCATTTTGCAACCACGCTGAATGGAGAGAAACATTTTATTTCGACACTCTACACAGACAAGGATTATTAAAAATTTATTTTGATCGCTTTTTTTTTCGTTTTCATTGCTTTCGTTATTTTATATTTTAGAATAGACACCAAGGACATCGAGACTCAAGGAGGATGAAAAAAGAGATAGTTGAAACATTTTTCGCGTTTTTTTTTCTTCTCGCAGTCGATCTACGAGTGCGCAGATCGACGGATTCGCAGAGCTATTATCGTTAATTATAATAATAATCTACTTATGGTCGGAAACGTACGAGTGGACGGACGTGGACCACATCGCGACGATCGACGGACATCAAGGATTGAGCAAACTGCGTTATTGCACGAAACGCGTTATCTCGAACTATTTATATTTTTATCTCTCTCTCTCTCTCTCTCTTGCTCTCTGCATATATATATATATATATATATATATATATATATATATATATATATATATATATGAATGTATGTAAATATATTAGGGTGGCACAATTTTGGGCTCGATTTTTTTCCTTTTTCTCACCATTCAATTGTCTTCTTTAAAGAAAAAAAATTGTCGTCAAAGTTGTTAGCGGTCAACAAGTATTTGGAGGTCGCTTGAGCCTGCCAAAAACTCAAATTTTTATTTAAAAAAACGATTTTTTTTTCGTCCACTTCTCAGCCATGAATTTTACGCGTTATAATTTTGAAATTAACCTCGCGAAAGCTCTAGCTGGCAAATGAATATTTAGTGGTCGCTCAAGGTATCGAAATTCAAAATTTCCGCCAAAAAATAAATCTCGTATGCAGTGTAATTCCTTGTAGCATAAAAACAATATAAAGAGCGAAGTGTTACATTTTCTGAATAATTTATTATAATAAATTGTAACAAATACCAATTAGACGATATGTGTTATTATATATTATTATGTATTATTGTATTATGGCGTCGCTCGTCACAGAGTACAGCTACGATTGGTCCGCACTTTAACCAACGAGACCAACTGTGGGACGCATTACGATGCGCGGAAAACAGCTGCCATTTCAGTTTTACGAATAAAATGACATATAATTTTGTGTTCGGACAAGAGCTTTAAAGAAATATTTTATGAGAACGACGATTATAATTCTTGGGTTAGAAGTGCGAGGTAAATTTGCAAAATCTGTTTCCAAAGAAAAAAGAATTAATTGTTTTGAAAATTTTACAAAGCGTCAAATTTGTGAGTGAGAAGAGTAAAAAAAAATGGGAATTTTCGAAGCTTCTGAGCGACCACCAAATATTCATTGGCCGGCTAGAGCTTTCGCGAGGTTAATTAAAAAGTTATAAAGCGTAAAATTCATGGGTGAGAAGAGGACGAAAAAAACAATCGATTTTTAAATAAAAATTCGAATTTTTGAAAGGCTTGAGCGACGTATAAATATTTTTTGACGGCACCCACCTTTCGCGACAATTTTTTTTCCTTCAAACAAAATAATTGGATGGTGAGAAAAAGGAAAAAAAAAACAGAGCTCAAAATTGTGCCACCCTAATATATATAAATGTAAGGGTGACGAAGCAATGAGACTTCCACCCCTTCGTTCCGAGCCTCTCCCCATATCTTTTTGTTCAATTTTTGACGGATAAAAAATATTTTAAAAAACTACATTTCGCGGTTCAAACTTCTGAAACTAATTTTTAGGATAACTATTAATCAAAAACGTTCGATTGAACGATTCAGGTTGTAGCAAAAAAATTTCAAATATCTCCAAAACCCGGACGACCTTCAAATATATTTACTCCTCTCAAAGATCCCGTGCGTTGTTCTTTGTTTTGCTGAAAAGCTGAACCAAATACATGCGAGAGAACTTATGGAGAAAGAGAGGTGAAAGAACAAGAGGGAAGTCGAGTGTCTTCACCCTGACATACGCGTATGCTCGTTATTCAGAGACTTGGCGAACTCGAACGAGAAGACTTTCTTCGTGCCCTCCATGCCTGTACTTTTGGTATTCTCCCAACCAAAAAAGCTCCCACCGGTCGACGATACGTTATGCAGTTACATTTACGAGGATCATCCGATCTTTGCATGCACACAGGCGAATATTGAACGCAACACCGAGGCAATCTATTTTTCTTCTCATTGTATTTTATTCGCCTTTTTGTTTAATTTTCAAATACCTTTCATCCTTATAAATTATTCGCACCGCTCGCGCATTTAACTGCCGCGGTGCGTAATAAAAAAATATTCGTTGTTCATAATTCGCCAAAGTCCCTGCTAACGAAGTATTTTCAATCGGTCATTCGCCAAGAAGATCGAGCGATAGAGAGACGAAGAAGGAGAGAGAAAGAAAGGAAAATATTTCAATGCCGATTTTTTTCTATTAAATTACGGTTGGCCTGTAATTTCGTTATATATATGTTCATTATATTAATATTAATTATTATTAGTTAATATCCTCGGAACATCGATAAACCAGTTAAAAACATTGTATATGCACCTATCTACCTATACACAATATATAGATATAATGTTTGTATATCATAACCATACTAATAACCGTTCATTACATTATACATATATGAATATATATATATATATATATATATATATATATATATATATATATATATATATATATATATTCATATATATATATATATATATTATATACGGATTATGGTAAATAATTGTTAATAATTATTTCTTACGCGTATATCACATCTGATCGTTCAGTCAATATAGGAAGACCCTTGCCTCCGCCACGCGCGACCTGCTTACATTGTAAACTGCCTTAAAATTCCTTCCTCCACCATCTTCGAGCTTAATCCCTTTCTTATTTAGTTAATCATTGTTTTTTTTCCTTTTTCTTTAAATATTATTTCTTTTCACTCATTAGGATTCTTATTTTTTGTCGCCTATCCGTCGTTCCTTACTCAACGTTCTATCTCTCGTACGTTTATAACTTCGTGTGCATGAGTCTGTGCACTCGTGCGGTTCTTACGCGAGAGAAAATTCTAGGACAGACACGCAGTTTATCAATTATTTATGTTTTTCTTTTTTTTTTGGTAAAAACTTGAAATCACCATCGAATATCAATATAGTTACACTTAATACATATCCCTAAAATATAAATGTAGGAACATTCATTAAATATATGTATATTTTTTTCGTCGTTGCATATATGAGAGCGGTTCAAATGGGAAATAATTGAAGTCGGGATTTTTCTTGTTTGTCAAGACGATTTTTTCGTTTGATCGAGGGACACGCGATACGAGAGGTAAAGCCTGCGAAAAGTAATTTAATATCGTTGCACTGATACGAATTTTTCCACCCGTCTATTTTTGCACGGTGACGCACGCATAATTATCTTTTGAAGTTATCTTTTCATTTGTCTACTTAATATTTCGTACTTTGTGCTTGTTATTTTTGTTCGTGTGGAAATTATTTTTCAAGGCATAAGCAGGAAAATCGATGATCTTTTTTGAAAATATTTGTTGAATGTTCATCACTATTTTTTTCCAGTGATTTTTTTTATCACAATCAAAATGTTTATCATAAATAAAATGAAAAAGTAATTTCATTCGTTCATCACAAATAAAATGAAAAACTAATTTTATCTGTTCATCACAAATAAAATTAAAAAGTAATTTTACTCGTTTATCACAAATAAAATTAACAAGTAATTTTATTCGTTTATCATAAATAAAATAACTACGAGCAGTGGGTGGGCAATAAATCATTTTTCGCAGGCCTAATTGGGCATCTCGATGTGCGAGAAATTCTAAGAAACAATCGTTCCTTTGAACCACTCCAATATGCATGCATGTACACGTATGTGCGCATTAAAATTATAATATACATACACATTTCTTGGTGTTGTACAGAGATAGCTATGTAGACTTTTGTAACCTTTTTTTTTTTTTCTTAAAATGCCCTTATTAATTTCACGACAGCTGGTTTACGGTTCTCCACGTCTCGTGTCTCGAAGGAATATCCATTTATTTCATATTTCACACACCGGCTCCCCGCTATTTGAGAATTGTAAAAACCGAGTATTCCGAAATTTTTTCTTCACCGATTGCAAACGTCGAGAGGTTATCTTTAAACTCATCATGGATGTTCGGATCGGTGCAAAATATCAAAAATGACGTCTGAAGCCACAATAACAATACCGATTATGAAAATAAAAATTATCCTCCCACGACTATTGTCTAAGAATTCTCGTTTATTTTATGAACTTTATTCCTTTCCCATACATTTATGAACTTTTTGACGCAAAATAAAAATATTCGGAACACGAACTTTTTTGCCCTTTTTTTTATTTGCTCTGGAATACGAGAATTATATCGTACGTAAAAAGGCTGATGATTGCAGTAACGACGTGCACTCGCAAAATTGTGCATTCTCTGATATCACTTTGTCGTCGGTGCATCCAATAAAATTTTCCCACACCCGTCGATCTCTCCGTGTTTTTTTATTTCTTTTTTTTTCGGATGAACGCATTTTCGAGTTTCAGGTTTCAAATGGGCGTGCATTTTTTTCCATCGCACACATAACCAGATTCGGGCGAGCGAGCACGAAAAGGACCACAAGCGTTCAAGCTCGATCGAGTGCTCCGGTAACGTGATAACCCTCCAATCGAACCTCTCGAATTATTTACAATTATAAATGGTGCGCGTGAGAGCACGATGAAAAAGTATAAAAAAAAGAAGCCACTTCATTGCCCTCCCTGTGGGTGAACATAATAAAAAGGTTACGCGTTAAATTCGTTCGTGCTGCCTGGGGCAAGGGCCAATCCACGCCCAGTGTCCTCCGCGCCCTGTTATTTTTTATTTGTGGGCTGTGTCCTTTTTTTTATATATCTCCATTTTTTTCGGCAATCCATTCGCTAGGAACTGTAATTCGACGAGGTGAAAAATCGTGAACCAGTTTTCGTGAAATCGCTCCTATAGTTGCCCGCTCAACAATTACGATTCGACTATAATTCGATCGTCGTGTCGTTCGAAGAAAAAATTTCCTCAATTTTTATTTGCCTTTTTTTCGTTTTTTTTTCTTCGTCAAGCATTCTCATTACGGTGGTGTTTTCTATTGTGTTCGTTGCTTCTTTTTTTCGAGACTCACCGTAGACCCGACGAGTGGAACGATTGTACGAAAAAATAAATTTTAATCGTTAGGACGAGAAGGCGCAAGACACTTGACGTCATATTTTCAAAAGTCTGCGCCATAAATTTGAGATCCACGAGGGATATTTCTCCCTTTTTGTTTCGATCGTGCCCGATTCCACGCCGAAACGGCGCGGAGAAGTGTGAAGAGTAACGAGAGAGGGGATGAGGCAGGGAGAAAGAGAGAGAGGATCACGAGAACGTGCCTCGAGTTTGAGAATCGCCTTAATGCTTGATTTAAGAGAGGCACGTGACCGGAAACTCTTCGAGCTAGAAGGAAGAAGGATATGGGTCCTCTGCAGTCTCTTTTTCATCCCGTTGGAGAAATTGGTGCCGGAAGTGCGGTAGGAAACATTCATACCCCGTATAGAGACACGACCCTTATTTTTTTCCCAAAAAACCCAAAAAAAAACCAAAATAAACCGAAACAAATCAAAATACGATTAATTAATTTTTTCGTAAAATCGTCGCCACTCGTCCTTCGTTGCGCGCGATCTTCCTCTTCTTCTAGACATTAAACAAACATTTTTTTCTTACTTCAACGATCTTAAATCGATCATACGAGCCTAATTAAGTGTACATTAATTTATTTTTGGCCACTCGAACACGCCTGGCCGGTCTCGTGTCTTGGAGGGAAACTGAAACATATTACGTTCGACGGATTCTTCGCGTTTCTGTTTTTTTTTTTTTACGGTATATATAGACGGTTTTCTCGCGTATATCGATTGTTATTATTATTATTATGTGCGTGACACATTTTTATCTTTGGCACAAAAGACATCGCGCAAACGTTTATTCCTTCTTTTTCTCTCGACACTGTAATGCCTATTACTTTTAAATATATATTTATATGTATAGCGTTATAATAATATAGTTATAGTGTATTTCCTTCGTTGGCTGCGTGCGAGACGGCCGGCCGGACGGCACTCGGCGATTATTCGGACCCTTAAAATTCTAGTTAGCACCTTCCATCAACTTATTTGCTCACCGGTACGAACACCGCGAGGGTGTCCCTCAGCGCGGTTGCACGAAGGAACGATTCTCCGAGGAAAATAAAACAATGTTTGAAAAGCCCCTATCGTTTGAAAATATTCGTGCACTCTATTGTACGCTTATTCCCCTGGCTGAACAGAATAAATATATGCAGAGAAAAAAAGAGAATAAAATTGCTGGTTATAAAAAAAAAGGATATATGTTTATCGTTCCTTGTGACTCGGCCTGTCCGGTGAAACAATGGTACGGACACTGAATGGACAAAGTAAAGCCGTTTACGAGAGGAGCATTGGCATTAAAAACTATTAGTATATAATATATAATCTATATGTACATTTATAGTTCGTTGGTTAAGATAGAACGTTGAAAAATCGCTTTGTAGGGGTTCCGCGATTGTATGTAATGTTTTTGAGTAACCCATATATATATATATATATGCATACATACCTTTAATATTTATGGACGTAATTAATTGAAAATAAACAAAATGATCGTATCGTCCGTCGTTGGTCGCCGTAATTTATCGGCAAATTTCATCTCCAATAATTCCAAGATTTACCGAATGTTCAAGCGCGCACATGATTACGTGCGATTTTAAAATTTGCATCTTTGCAATGCAACGAAAATTCTTTTTTCTTCTTTCATTTCCTCATTTTCATTATCATCCAAAATCTTTTCTCACAAGGATCCTGAAAAATGTTTGATAGATTTTTGAGGGTTAATTTGCCAAAAAAAATTGAGTTACTAAATTTTCGTTGCGTTGCAACGATGCAAACTGCGCCAAGAAAGAATTACGCGAAAAAGATTTTTAAGCTAACATAGAAACGCGTTTGTAATATTGTTAATAATGAATTTTGCGTTATTAATAATGGTAGTGCAAAATTAATATGTGCGGCTATTTTAACTGGACGTTTTCGATGTACGTTGAATTTTCTTGAGATCACTGATATTTTATGTTGTTGAAGTTTGCATCGTTGGAATGCGATGAAAATTCTTTTTTATTTCCACTTTCTCCATTTTTATTGTTATCGGAAATATTTTTCGATCGATTTAGGTCGTAGCTTTCTAATGGAGACCTAACAAAATTTACCTCAGCTTCGATCTATCAAAAAAAATTGCAATTGGAAAACAAAAATTGAATGGCTTTGGAACGATGCAAATTTCACTGTCATGAAATTTGTAATTGAAATTTCGATCGTGCGTAAGAAATCTGCCGATAAATAACTTTTGTTCACTGATACATCAATAGTGCGTTGACCGGGTCAAATATTTTCTCACAACGGTATGACAATTTTTTTCGAGGTTTTTTCATCCCACCATTCGGCAAAAAAAAACATCTGAATTTGAAACATTTCGATAAATATGTGTATGCGAGAAACAAGAGTTGTGCGGGCATAGATCGAATGAAATTATAGGGACGATGCGAAATGAAAAGTTATTGCTGTCCACGCCTCCAAAAAATCCGGGATTCGAAGGTACGGACGTGTTTTTAAAAAATATGCGAGCGAAATCAATCCGTTTCGTTATCCACCCCACGGTACAGTTTTCCTCGCTTTTTAATTGGGTTTCTGTTTTTCTCAGTAATTCTATTAGTTTTTTGCATTCTTTCGTTACTGCACCGTAACTCTACCGGAAGCTTAACGCTTTTAATCACCAAAACGTTAATTATTCATTGAAAAAGAATTTAGGCAATTACGGATCACGGCAATATTTTTCATTCGCCATCCTCCGTTTTTTTTTTTTACCATAACGTAACAATTTGCCATCATAAAATGTTATTCATATACCCACGAGTATACATTTTGGGAGCCCGTGCGATCGAAACACAAATCGATCAGCAATGATTTTGCAATTACATCATCACTGGTCCTCCGAAACGAAAATCCTAAAGTGCAATCGCGATTCAAGCAAAAACAAAAATTCAAAGTACCACGAGCAATAGTTAGTCAAGAAAAATCGAGATGAATTAAAATAAATTGGTTAATGTACAAAATTCGATGATTCTTGTCGATATATATATATACACACACACGCACACATACAATTAATTAATAACACATTGTATTTATCGGCCTGCGCTCACAGCGAGCTCCATTCTTTGGTATTTCGAGTCCTCTTATCACAACATTATTCTCACTAGCGCGTATATATTTATCAATATATATATATATATATATATATATATATATATATATATATATATATATATATATACGTGCGTGTACCTGTGTGTGTGTATTTCGTATGCAAATAACATATCTTTTCATCGGAGTGAACTCCCTATTTCAAAATTGGTAACTCACCTCTGTGGAGACGAGTTGGGTTATGAAACCTTTCCATCAAACTGGAGGCCATTTTTTCCCGGGGAAATCGATCCTCGAGGACGGTAAACCAAGCCTCGAATCCTCGATAAATTGTCTCTTCAAACGGCCATCTTGTTTTCTTTACGTTTTTTTTTTTCATTTCTAATTGACTCGTGACGTTTGACGTTTCCGGACAATTCTCACGGGAATTCCGTCTCGTTTCGTTTGCACAGACGCCTTTTCGGATTCGATGATTTTCCTCCTCGGTAGCGCTCCGATCGATTTTTTTTCGTCAAAGGAAGTTCGGATGAAAATGATGTGGGAAAACAAAGGGGGTCAGGAAGCCACTAACTTTTCGGGAGCGAGATCCTTTCTCCGGATAGGACTGTTTTCGTTGTCTCGAGTACGAAGGGTACGGCCATTCTCGTCGCTTTTACGAGGACAAAGGTATTTTCGAGGTAAGTCAATTTTGTCTGGGCCGAGGATATTTCCATGGTTTTCGTCAAGGAAAGACACAATTGAATTTCGAATCGAAGGTCCCTTGAAGTTTGGGTTCATCAAGAAGGACAATGTTCACATTGGAGGGCGATGAAAACAATTTTTCCCCAACTGGCCCAACTTATTCGCAAGCTCCCAGCCGCCAACCGAAATCTGCAGGACTTCGTCAAAATCAAAGAACCACAAAAAATAACGTTTCGTTGGATTCCAGCCACGCTGACCACGCCGTCGCTCGCCAGACGGGCGCCACCATGGGCAAAGTGGGTGGGGATCGGAAATTCGAATGATCAATATTCAGAAGGACCGAAATTTCGAATTCGGCAATGATGAACGTTCCAATATAGATAGATCAATCTTGTGATAGTCTGTAAAATAGTTGATCGAAATTGTGAATAGAAAAATCTCGAAGTTGATTTATAGCGAAAACAAATATCAGATTTAACAAAATAATGAGAGATATAATATCGATTCGCCTGTGTATATACACCAAACGATTCGAGACGTCAAATCGTCGAATTGTAAATATTTTGACAGTTTACAATTTCGAATTCATTGAAGCGAAGGACCAAAAAGTCGATCCGTTTAAGGCCTTAGGCCACTCTAGAGGCCGAAAAAATAGGCTTTGTGCGCATTTTTTTTTCAGAAAAACTACAAAATAAATCGATAGTACAAAAAGGGTGCTTATCGTACAAATCAGTGACTGTATACAATAATTTTTTTGAAGCGATTAATTTCAAAACGCGGCTGTGCAGCGTTTATCTCAAAACTGCATTTTTTTAAGTTGGCCGGAAACATAACTCAGACAATTTTCAACCGATTCACTTGAAATGTTGAATATATCTTGAAAAATACATTGTCTATGGAAGTACGTAGGATTTTTTTTTTATTGTGTAGTTCATTTGTTATTAAAAATTATCTGTCGATTTTTTAGGCAAATTTTTTACTTTCCGCCATTTTGAAATTAATCGCTTCAAAAAAATTATTGTATGCAGCCACTGATATGTATGATAAACACCCTTTTTTGTAATATCGATGTATTTTGTAGTTTTTCTGAAAAAAAAATCCCCAAAAACCCTATTTTTTCGGCCTCTAGAGTGGCCTAACCCCTTAAATAGCGATGGGCCAAGATGGCGAACGGTCCGGATAGCGAAAACCTGGGATCGAGCAATACTACTTGTGTTTCCGAATGAAGATGGTAGATGGCGTTAGTGGTCAGTCAGGCAGCCATGCCATGTTCGCCATTTAGGTATTCGCCATTTTGGACGATCGATCATTTGCGTTTCCAAGATCTACACATTCAAAGTTTGTCATCTCGCTATATGGCTTTTTGCAATATACGGTATTACGAATATTAGATACTCACTTTTTTCTATTTCGGAGATTCGAATGTTGTAGATTGTTCGAATCTGTATTTGTATGACTCAAATTGCAGACTATCTGAATACATGTTCTCGAATAAATGAGCTCTCGAATAAATAATCCTTTGGTGTTATTCGATTTCGTCATCGGCCAAAGGATAACATTTCCAATAATTTAAGGCCTTAGGCCACTCTAGAGGCCGAACGCTTTTTGGGGATTTTTTCCCGAAAAACTGCAAAATAAATCGACATTACACAAAAGGGGGTTTATCGTACATATCAGTGACTGTATACAATAATTTTTTTGAAGCGATTAATTTCAATATGGCGCCTGTGCAGTGTTTATCACAAAACAGCATTTTTGAAGTTGGCCGGAAACATAACTCACAAGGAACATCCCTCAGGTGACAGTTGAAATTTGGATATGTTATAAAGCACCGAAAAGTAAGCGTACGTATTTTTTTTTATCGGCGGAAAAACGGTTCTAAGGGCTGAAACGCACCCTCAAAAATGGGGATGTTTTTCGTCGATAACGTTTTAACGGTACGAGATATTGAAAAATTTCAAATTGCAACGAAGTTAATTTTTTTTGTGCACTATACATTGGACATGAGAACGATAACGTTATCGACAAAAAACGAAAAACACCCCTATTTTTGAGGGTTCGTTTCACCACTTAAAACCGTTTTTCCGCCGATAAAAAAAAACACGTATCGCTTACTTTTCGGTGCTTTACAACATATCCAAATTTCAACAAAATCAGAGGGACGTTCCTTGTCAGACAATTTTCAACCGATTCACTTGAAATGTTGAATATATCTTGAAAAATACATCGTCTATGGAAGTACGTAGGATTTTTTTTATTGCATAGTTCATTCGTTATTAACAATTATCTGACGATCTTTTAGGCAAATGTTTCTCTTTCCACTTTAGAAGTGTGCCATTTGGCCAAAAATCAATATATCGAAAAAATCCTACGTACTTCTATAGCAGTTATTGCATATAATCGAAAAAAATTCATTGCCTCATTATAATTAAAAAATTACAGGAGCTGTTGTCCGGCCGTGGACCCTGGAAAAACGGAGATGTCATCGCAAAAATGATTGTTTACAGTCACTGATATGTATGATAAACACCCTTTTTCGTAATCTCGATTTATCGTCTAGTTTTTCTGAAAAAAAAACCCCAAAAAGCCTATTTTTCAGCCTCTAGAGACCCCTCAACCTTCATTATTTCGACAGTTCATAATTCCGTCGTTTCGAAATCTTCGTCTCTCCGTATTTGCTCATTCGACACTGACCCCCACCCAAGTGCGTCCGAAAGATCGCAAGAGGCTCAAGTCCAACGAGGATTCGGACAGTGGCTCGTCAACGCGCGGAAAAGTTAAAAAACCAAAGCCCAGAATGTCCTTCAACGCGTCGCGGGCATCCTGATAGTTCAGCGCTGATGATTGTGATGGATGTGAGTGGTGAGATGTTTGGACAGATAGTCAGCCCGTGCGAAGCACTTGCCGCACATTTCGCAGTGATAGGGTCTCTCGCCTGTGTGTATTCTGAGGTGTCTCGTGAGATCGCTCTTGCCACCGAAGGCGCGTCCGCAGAAGAGGCACACGAAGGGTCTCTCGCCGGTGTGTTTGCGCACGTGTAGCTTGAGATTTTCCTTGGATCGTACGCATTTGCCGCAGAACGGGCACGCGAAGCGTCTCTCGCGTCTGTCGTTTTCGTGATGATGATGATGATGGGCCCTCGGATTGACGAGGCTGATCACGCGATCGCCGTTTGCTTCGGCGTTGCGCAGTTGCTCGAGTTCATCAGCGATGTTCTCCGCGTTGCTGTTGTCCTCGGCGTCGCCGTGTTCGCTCTCGGTAGGGCCGGGGGCTTGATTCCCACCGGTGACGATCGAAGTGCCTCCAGCACCGCCCGAGGCAGCGCCGCTCCCGAGGTCCATCGCTTGGACGTCCTGCAAATCCGCGTTCTCTTGGACACTCGCGGTTTCCGAGGTCGCCTCGTCCCGCGCGTTGTCACCGAAAGCCTCCCTGGTGAGGTCCTCCGGGTCGCCGTGATTGCTTCCGGTCTCCAGCAAAGACGGTTCCCCGGTACTCGACACTTGATCGCTTCTTTCCACCCTCGACAGCAGCGAGGACAGCGACGACGAGGATGTTGTACTGTTGTTGTTGTTGTTGTTGTTGTTAGCGCTCGCCTGCTCGCTCGTGCCCCGCTGGAGGCGCTCGAGGGCGTGATTCAGGCGATGCTTCTTGAAGGACTTCAAGTAACGAAACTGCATGCCGCAAACGTCGCAAGTGAAGAGCTTGTCGGCGGGCAAACGGGCCCGATGATTTTGCTCGCGGTGCTTCACGTAGGCCGAACGGTAGCGATAACGCTGGCCGCATTGCTCGCACGTGAACGGCTTGTCGTCGTTCGGCTGGCCGGCGTGTTGCAACAAGGCGTGACGCTCCAGCAGCCAAGCCGACGGAAAGGTCGCCAGGCATACGCCGCAACGACGAGCCAGACTCGCCAGGCCCGCGAAACCCGCGCTGTGCGCCAGCAATGGGCTCGACGAATGATTCCCGGCACGCTCCACCAGGGCACCCCAACCACCAGCCTCCAGACCCAACGCCAACGATACCTGGGAACATTTGCCAAAACGTCGAACGTTTTTCTTCCCAATCACTTCAACGCCCACACTAGGAGGGCTCAAATTTTAGCTCTATTTTTCTTCCTTTCTCTCACCGTCCTTCTTCTTTAAGGCCGAAAAATAGGCTTTTTGGGATTTTTTTTTCGGAAAAACTACAAAATAAATCGAGATTACAGAAAAGGGTGATTGTCATACATTTCAGTGACTGCGTGCAATACATTTTTTGAAGCGATTAATTTTAAAATGGCGGCTGTGCAGCGTTTATCTCAAAACTGCACTGTTTAAGTTGGCCGGAAACATAACTCAGACAATTTTCAACCGATTCACTTGAAATGTTGAATATATATAGAAAAATACATTGTCTATGGAAGTACGTAGGATTTTTTTTAATTGCAAAGTTCATTTGTTATTAACAATTATCTGACAACATTTTTCACTTTCCAAAAATTTGCCTACAAAATCGTCAGATAATTGTTAATAACAAATGAACTGTGCAATATAGAAAAAAAAACCCACGTACATCCATAGACAATGTATTTTTCAAGATATGTTCAACATTTCAAGTGAATCGGTTGAAAATTGTCTGAGTTATGTTTCCGGCCAACTTAAAAAATGCAGTTTTGAGATAAACGCTGAAAAGCCGCCATTTTGAAATTAAACGCTTGAAAAAAATTGTTGTATACAGTCACTGATGTGAATGATAAACACCCTTTTTTGTAATCTCGATTTATTTTGTAGTATATCTGAAAAAAATCGCCAAAAAGCCTATTTTCGGTCTCTAGAGTGGCTTAACCCCTTAAGGGGTCTTCTCACTTTTGATGCTAAAAAAAGGATATTTTCATGAATTTTTTGATAGTTTTTTATTATAGATATTGATATAAAAGTTGTTACACGTAATGAATACAGTTTCGAAATATATTTAAAAAAAAACATTATGTATTTATGCAACCCAAACAGACTTTGAATGCGTTTTTCTCGAAACAACGTTTTTCGACGACTTGTTGATAAAATCTTCGAAACTACTGAACTGATCCTCATGACATTTTAACCACATATTCTTTACAACTATAACGCGTATCAAGGATTTTTTTAAATTTTGATATTTGCTATTTTTTTGGCAAAAATGGTGAAAAAACACGTTTTTTTCGAAAAATGTCCGCCATTTTGTTATCTTTGCATGTTTAAAAAATCGTATGATATGCGCTATAGCCATTAACATAGTGAATCTAAAACCGTTTGATTTTTTTGTTCCGGATGATCCATCTCCGAGATTTCATCAACAGCGCAGACCTACAATTTTTTAGGACATTTTTTTAACTACCATTTCCGTGTATAAATAGTGACTTCAATAAATACTTTTTTTTAAATGTATTTCGAAAGTGTATTCATCAAGTGTAACAACTTTTATATCAATATCTATAATATAAGCCTATAAAAAATGCATGAAAATAGCCTATTAGGCGTCCAAAGTGAGAAGACCCCTTGAAAAAGAAATAAAAATTGTCACCAAAGTTGCAAGCGGTCAAAAAATATTTGGTGGTCGCTCAGCCTGCCCAAAATTTAAATAATCGATTTTTTTTCGCTAACTTTACTCACCTATGAATTGTATGCTTTATAATTTTTAAATTAACCTCGCGAACGCTCTTGCCGGTCAATGAATATTTACTGTTCGCTCAAGAGCTTCGAAACTTCCAATTTTTGCCATTTTTTTTTACTTTTCTCACTCATAAATTTGACGCTTTGTAAAATTTTCAAAACAATTGATCGTTTTTCTTTAGAAACAGATTTTTCAAATTTACCTCACACTACTAACCCAAGAATTATCATCTATGCTCTCATAAAATAATTCTTTAAAGCTCTTGTCCGTAAACAAAATTATAGGTCCCCCATTTTATCGGGTTAGAAGTGTGAGGTAAAATTAAAAAATCCACTCCAAAAGAAAAAAAGGATTAATCGTTTTGAACGTTTTACAAAATGTCAAATTTATGAGTAGAAATGGAACAAATCGCAACAATTGGAAATTTCGAAGCTCTTGAACGACCACTAAATATTCATTAACCGGCTACAGCTTTCACGAGCTTAATTAAAAAATTATCAAGCGTAAAATTCATGGGTGAGAAGTCAACGAAAAAAAATTGATTTTTCAATGAAAATTTGATTTTGTGGGAGGCTTGAGCGACCTCGAAATATTTTTTGACCGCTTGCAGCTTTCGCAATTTTTTTCTTCAAAGTACATAATTGGATGGTAAGAAAGAGGAAAAAAAATGAGCCCAAATTTGGGCCATCCTAGCCCACACTCTCCAGTACCTGGATCGTCAAAGATCGATCGGAGGCTGAAGAAAAATGCGATCACGATTTACCTTTCCGTGTTTAAATGCCGTTACGCTTTTTAGGAAATCCAGCTGATGACGGTGAACTTTGCGTCGTTGGAATGCAACGATATGTTTTTTATCATTCATTTCTTTGCAAATTGAAGTCGTAAATTTTGAATCAGAATTATGGAAAAATCTTTCATCAATTTTCACAGCCCAAATTGGCCAAAGGAAAATTGGAGTAATTGAAAAGAACTTTCTTCAACCTCAACGCCATTCCAGCTGTTCAACGCATTATCACGCAGGAACTCTCAAGCTTGTTCCTCAAGCTCGGCATTTATTTCCTCGGGTACTTCGCATTCGCCAACTTCAGCCTCGCGGAAAATATCAAAATGTTTTTCTACACGACTAGATCATACACAGGTACAGAATAAGACACATAGAAGAAAAAAATAGCGAACAGCTAAGACAATGAGATAAAATGATGAGCCACGCGAAAACTTACCGATCGTATTAGTTCTCCTCTTAGCGTATTAGCCCATGGATTAATCCGGGTTGGGAAAATGGACAAAGGATCACGATATTGTTAATCATTGGTCGTCTTGTTCGTTCAAGGGACAGACGACACATAGGAGCCAGCTTTTGTAATGTTAACACAAACAGTTTGCAGTTTTTATTTCACAAATTGGTAATTTACAACTATGATATGCATTCGTTCATCTAAGAACCGATAAAAACAAATTAAATATAATGATAATAATAATAATCTTACGTCGTGACCGATAAATTCAGTTTTACGATACCGCAGCCTTTCTTCGAGGATATAATTGGATATCGATAGACGATATATATTCTTTTGTATTATCCGTTACGAAATTAAACACACTCGTGTATCGCGACGAATTCGTGTGGGCTGACGCGTTTCGGGGACAAATTTAAAAAGCACGTCGGGCGTTCTATTCGACATTGTTTTTTTTCAGGTTTCTCCCATACAACGAGAGAGATAGGGAGATAAATCTAGTAAAATCTTCGAATACTTTTTTTTCGCGATACGTTCTCTCTCTCCCTTTCTCTCTCGCTCTCGATATATTATTTATATACACGTATATACCTTTGAATCGCAAATAAGGTTTGACGATTCGAAAATCTCTGTGGGCTGAATCGATGCGAGTACTTTGCGGGACGAGCTTGTAGTCCAGTCAAAGAGACGAAAACCAAGCAATTTTTAGCGTAGAAAATGAATTTATGACTGAAGGTAGATAGTTGCATACTGAAAGTAACCCCAATAAAATGTTGCCCCTCGACTCGCCTCAACCCTAAGAAATGGGGGTTGAAAACTTCAAAATCGCCGTATCTCAATAATGAATAGCCCGATCGAAAAATGTTCCAAACAAAAGTTGTCTGGAATAATAAAATACGTATAAAGTTATCCGACGTCCAATCTCCTATCTTTGAAAATAGCGGCACAAAAACACGCATCAACCCCGAATTTTCGGATCGTTCTTGTGCCGCTATTTTCAAACATAGGGGATTGAACGTCGAATAACTTTATACGAATTTTATTATTCCAAACAACTTTTGTTTGAAACCTTTTTTGATCGGGCTATTAATTATCGAGATACGGCGATTTTTTAGTTTTCAACCCCTATTTCTTAGGGTTGGGGCGAGTTGAGGGACATTTTATTGGGGTTGACCTACAGTAAAAAAAATTCATATTCTACGCTAAGAAGTGCTGGGTTTTCGTCTCTTCTACTGGAATATTTCGTGTCTTTTTACTTCTTCGTCCTTTTTTTTGTCCGTCACTTCGTCAGTTCTCTTCCCGATTAATATAAGACAACGTGTGTGAATTTCTGATTATCTACAACGGTACAACAATACGCGTGTCTTGTGTCGTTCCTTTCTTGCTGCTCTCTCTCTCTCTCTCTCTCTCTCTCTCTCTCTCTCTCTCTCTCTCTCTCTCTCTCTCTCTCTCTCTCTCACTCTCTCCCTGTTTCGATTCAAATGTCCGTGTTACTCTGTGCGAGAGCTCGATTAATCGTGTTTCTTCTTTTACGTATATAAAATCAATTTTTTTTCCTTCTCAATACTCGTATATAACGTTCTCTCAGGATTGATTTTCAGTGCAACGAAGTAGCGAAGGCGAGCTCGAGCGATCGATTCGAAGATCGATGTTAAAATGACCAAAAATTGGGCAAAACGCTTTCAAACGTTTTTTTTTAATTTTTTTTTATGTCGAACGATTCTATCTTCGCGATAAATGCGAAGGAGATTAAAAATCGTGCACGTGTATCGAATGGCTGTGAACATTTTTCGGTATCTAGGATCAGCGAGGTCAAAATTATCGCCGATCCCGAGAATAATTTATAAATGCGATATCGACCACCGGGTGTCCAAAGTATAAAGCGTTCTATTTTTTTTAGCAAATCTTCGAACGCGAGAAGGTCCCTCGAACTCGCTGGATCTCGATCACTCGATCAATTGCTCTGTGTCTTTGTGTGCGTAGGTGTATGTGTGGGTGTGTGTGGAGGGGTGACTTTTTCTTTCCGACGAGAGGCAAATGTGCATTTCGTTAATTTACTTAGTAACGATGTTCCCTGGCGAAAAGAATTTGTTTTGTTTTTTTTCATTGCTGTCCGGTAGAAAATAAGATGAAAAATATATGTTTCACTGTAATACAACGATAATGATATCAACCAATGATGATACGTTATTTACGACGGTAGCACGGTTGCGGCTCCCTTCGAGTACGCAATAGGATACGCGCGGGTTTTACTCAGATGGCGAGGACAATTGCTCCATTGCAAAAATCTAGTCATTCCGTTTATCCTTCGTTTTCTCTTTTTTCTCCTTGGCTTTTCCCGGTTACATTATTCGGTAAAGTGTCGAGGAGAAACTTCCGCCCTCGCGATATATTGTGAAACGAAAAACGCAAATCTAACACGGTCTGCTGCTGGAGGTTGGCACAAAACGAAATGAGTTAGTTGGGTGTGTTTGCTTTATTATACTTTTTTTCGTACTTTTTTTTCTTTTCATTAGTTTCATCTCTCTTTTTTTCATCACCTTGTTACGTTTTTTTTGCTTGTTTTCTTTTTGTTGCTTATGTTTGGGTTGATCCTGTCGCGCAGGGGCGTTTAAAGTGCCGGAGATTGAATTGTCCGACATGGCGAGACTAGTATGAAAAATATTCCGTTGTTAACACCTTTTAAAAAAGTTATTGCATCTGGGTTTACCTATGTTGTATAGGTACACGTTTATCGTAATATTGTACAAATATTGTTGTAAGTCGGTACAAACGTTACTGTAGAAAAACATAACAATTCGTAGGTTTCGTTCTTTCATCATTTTCTTAATCTCCCTCATTTTGTCTTTTCTCTTATTTCACATCCTCGTTTCTCGTCGTCTCGTCATTTTTCCATTTTTGACGCTTTTTCGTTTTTTTTTCTTCTTCTCCCTCATCTCTCTTCAATATCGTTTGCTGAAAGCCTATTATTGTTTTGTTTGTTCGTTAAATATTTGTCTGTAACTACTAATTATGCGAGTTTCCTGTCTACAGGGTGGCGCGGGTCGAACTCTCGAAAATTATGGTCATCCTGTTTCTTTTTTTTCTGCTTTAATATTCGTCCCACTTTTGCGATCATCCGGACATCAAAATGTACATTCTGTTGATTGACGGATCAAAAATCAACGGACGATGAAAAAACGAATGAAAAAACCGTGAGAAATCGACGATCGTACGAGAGCGATGGGGAATTGAGAACAAAAAAGAAAAGAAAATATTCAGATTATCGCAGAGCGTTGACTATTGTCGTCATCGGCGCTACGGAAAGTTACGACGCCTCGTTGGGCGTTATTTGTTAATTGATTTTGTGTCGCGTGCTATTTAGCTTCTTTCGTACTTGTTTTTTTTTTTTTCGTGGACAATCGCGCCCTCGAAAAGCTTAGACTAATTCGCCAATATTCTTGATACTTCGAAGAAATCTGGGCAAATTTGATTCAGTGAGAATACGAGAATCTGCATTGTTTGTGATCGTTTCGCGAGTGTAAAAAAATATGCTACGATAGCGAATAATACGCGTGTGTATATATACATATATATACACATATGTAGGTATGTATGTCAATACAGGGAACATATCCGGTGGCTTCGACAAATTTCCGAGAAATAAAAACGATCGTGATCAGTCTTCGCGAACGTGGCGAAAAATCGTGAAGTCGTGTCGAAAGTATCGAAAGTGCATCGCACTCTGCCCCTTTACCTCTCCTCTCACAGAACGATTGAACCAATAGAAGCCTGGGTTACAATGACAGTGCCGTTTTTTTTTTTTCATCAAGACACGATAAAAACTCGGCATGTTATAATCTGTACGTGTGTGGTGATATTATGGCAGTCATCCCATGTGACAGGTCCAAAAAATCGAAACATTGTTTTTTGCACAAATTGCGAAAAATGTTTGCCTTTTATATAGACCCGGCATAGCAGACTAATTGTGAGTCAACATTTTATTTGTGTAAATCGTACCTGAACTTTTAAACGTTTTTTTCTCAAAACTGTATTTCTCAAATTGGCTTCCATGATATCTCAAAAACTATTGAACGGATTTCGCTCTTATTTTTATGGTACAGTCAGCGCATCTATAGTTCTCACCCGAACTATAATATTTCTGATATCTGCCATAGTGTTTTTATAGCTGACGAAGTCGAAAACAATGACGAACATTGGAACTTGATTTTTGAACCCGTGACAAAAATTCATTCCACAAATTAAAATGCCGTTTGATTTTTTTATTTCAGATGAGCAAAACTTCCGGAATCATTGCAGCCGTCAACCAACTTTTTTTTACACATGAGTGTCTTCCGAACGGTGTAAAGTCGATTCAACTCGTTATTTTTGTTTGAAAAAATCGCGAGGATCTGCAAAAATGTTAATAAATGTGTAGTAAAAATTCAATGATAGTGTGAGTTAATGGTTCATCGAAAAAAAAATTCCCAAAAAAAGCGAAAAACAGCTGTCACATGGGATGACCCCGTTAAGTCAAAGTGCGGTAAAATAAATAACGATCATTACAGTGGATTTTCAGTCGTGGGATTCAAATCGATTTTTGAGATATACTTTTTGAACATAAGAATTATACTTCTTTCAAGATCTACTGATTCAGTGTATCTATACATTTTCTTCAGAAAATCCAACGTACAGAATGCGATGGGATCCATCAAGAATTGTATCGGATTCCGTTCGATAATGTGGGAATCCTACATGATTCAAATTGGATTCTCACATTGGATTCCACTGGGGAATCCCGATTAGAGTCCAACATGCGAGCGCGACGTTTCAGACTAGGTATGCAACGCGATGGCCCATTGGAACCCCATCAGGAAGTGAGAACAAGTATGCGAATCCAATTGGCTCCCTACGACAATTTCCGCACGGAAGTATCGACTTTTTAACCGTCCGCGTCACAAATCGCAGCGTTAGAAACGCGATCGCGACAAACCCAAACGGATTCATAAAAAAAGTCACTGCGTGGCATTACGTAGCGATTTTCAATCACGATTCGAGTAACGAGCCCGCCGTGTCCCGATTAGCGAATTTCCGGAACAATATCGGATTCTTATCTCGCGCAGTGGGCGCAGATGTGTTCCACATTTGGGAGCGAGCCAGCGATGAAAGTGTGCGAGGCTGAGACACGGCCGCGGGTGTGTGTGGCTGAGGTGAGAAAAGAGTAGCGCAAGGGTGGAGAGTCAAATGTACGAAGAGGGAGGGTTGATAAAGGGCGCGTCGGGATTTGAAAGCGCGGTAGGAAATAGCGGGAGGGTGGCTCGTTCAACCCGGTGACCCGATCTACAAAGTTGGAAACGCGTGTTAGGCTGCTACGAGAACTGGGCTAGTAGTGGCGGGTGGTTCTCGAGACCCTCCACCCTTCGCGCCCGAGAGGGCGAACTCTTTCCCTGTCCCTCCCTCTCTGCCTTTTCATCTTCGTTGCCTCGAGGCTTCGCCGAGGGCTGAAAATGGTGAGGATGTCGGAGGCGTGTACGAGGGAAAGGTGGAACGCTCGAACGCAGAGGCGTAGGGCTCACCAGCCGGAGAGAGAAATATCGAGAGCTGAATAAGTAGTCACGGACGCGGCGAGCAGACGAGGTCAGACGAGAGAAGAGAGACAGCGAGGAAGACGAAGCTGAAGAGAGAGAGAGAGAGAGAGGGAGCGAGAGAGAGAGAGAGAAAGAGAGAGAGAGAGAGAGAGAATGGGAGAGGGGGAAGAGAAAAGCGACACGAGGAGATCGTGCAAAAATTCCGTAACTACTGCGTGGGATGCGACAGCGCTGACACAAGTAGTTCACGCCAGTGTGTACCCAGCCACGAGTAAAAGTTCCCCACTGAAAATCTTTCGTTTCCAGCCCTCAAGAAAATCGCAAAAACGCATTAAGGGGGAAAATACTTTTAGGCGAGGAAAAAATTTGCTGATTTTAATGACTTTCATTAAAGGAAAGCTTTCTTCAACATTTTGAGACTCAACGTATGTTTTATCACTACTTTTGGCTGTTACATGGTATTTTCCTATTTAGTAATTTCTAAAAGTGGCGGGGGTATGGCACGGTCTTCTGAACTGCGTTTTTAAAACTGCCGTGACGTATAGCTGAAGAACTAGTCGAACGATTGTGGTGAAATTTGTCATAAATCTTCCCTAACCTCATTGTGTGAAACATGACCCTTGATGTTTTTGAAAATGAAAAAATAAGTGTTTTTATATTGCAAAATGTAGCATTTTTTTTTAGAAAATTCAATCTTTTCGTTTCAAAGCGTACTATTTCATTGATTTTCAACATTTCTCACTTTTTCTTGGTACATATTCTGCTTGTGAGTATTAAGGAAAGAAAAATCTTCGTTGGTTTTTTTTGTCACGTCGTCGGACAACATCCGCCGCAACCTGTTTCGAAGACCGTGCCATAACTTCGCTATTTTTTAAAACTAATCAAAAAAT
>OX101788.1:14459821-14577962 GCA_944452715.1 Ophion slaviceki | reverse complement strand
AATCTAATAAAAGTTCACCTTTCTAACTATTTCTACCACATCATCTCAATATCCGAGACATGGCTTACTTGTAACGCTTCGGATTCCTTGATTTCCATACCTGAATACACATTACTGCGAAACGACCGAAAATGTAAACGCGGAGGCGGCGTAGCTATCTATGTCCATAATAGTCTGAAAGTGCGGGTTCTTGCAGCCTCGCCCAATATAATGCTAAATGCACCTGAGTTCTTAATTATAGAGGTAACTAATCTAATGAACCAATCCTTGCTTTTCAGTTCTATTTACAGACGTCCAAAAGGTTTTCTATTCGATGAATATTTAAACACTATCACACGGTTCGCCTTCGACTATACTAATATAATAATAGGCGGTGATCTAAATTGTAATTTATTGCGTACAAACTTTGAAGCAAATTTTCTCCGCGAAACTGTTATGGCTCAGTCGTGGCACATTGTTCAATCGGATGCTACATTCCACACTGCAACCTGTGATTCTTGGCTCGATGTTTTCATAATCGATCACCCATCTAAACTATTATCATTTCATAAAACCTCATCGCCATTTATTGCTGGCCACGATCTAATCTCTCTCTCCTATCGGTTTCAATCACGGCCTCATACAGATCGAGTTATCTCTCGGCGAGCCCTTAATACGTTCAGTGAAGCAACTTTTTGCAGCTCTCTTTCGACTGCCCTTATCGACCTCAATGTTGCATCCATCGATTTGTATGACGCTGAGTCCGAGATCGATAGCTGTCTAGAGGGCTTAAATCGAACAGTCTCATCAGTTTTCGACCAACATGCTCCACAACATGAGTTTCGTGTGCACCGACCGCTAGCGCCCTGGATGACCCCTGAGCTCAAGACGCGGATAAAGAAGCGGAATTCACTTTTCAAACATGCCAAGCGGTCTAACAGTGTCCTAAATTATGCCATTTATCGACAATTTCGAAATGCACTCGCTGTTGACATAAAATCAGCCAGAAATGAGTTTCATCGGCATAGGTTGTCGGGAATCTCGGACATGGCTCGGTTGTGGAAGGAGCTACGAACCTTGGGACTCTCCAAACCTACTGCCGTCTCGCCCCTCAATTTCTATTCCCCTGAGATGTTAAATCAGTTTTTCGCACAGGTGACGAATACATCTGAGAATTGTCGACTCTCTCATCTAGCTACTATTCTTGATGAGCCCAGACTCGAAGGCCCCACCTTCGATTTCGTGGCTGTGAACTCAGAAATGGTCTCTGCCCTTATTCTTCACATTGGATCATCGTCACTATCCGCAGGCGTTGACGGCATTAGTCCCTTCATACTCCAAAAATCCCATTCAGTTCTTCTCAATACACTGACATCAATCTTTAATGCTTGCTTGAGGCTAGCCCATTTCCCTCAAGCTTGGAAGCGGGCCTTAATTCGTCCCCTACTTAAAGTGAATCCACCTAAAACACTATCAGACACACGACCCATCGCAAATTTGCCCGAGCTCTCTAAGATTCTAGAACGCATTGTTCACAAGCAAATAGTTACATTCATCAACAATCACAATATTTTAGACCCACGACAGTCCGGTTACAGACAGCTCTTCAGTACCCAAACAGCCCTGCTTCGAGTCTGCCACGACATTAAAACTGCAGCTGACAACAGGAATATTACCATCCTGGTGTTATTTGACTTCAGCAAAGCCTTTGACACTGTTCCTCACGCTAAATTACTTCGTAAATTAAAGCTGATTGGATTCTCAGACCACACCTTAAAATGGGTCTTTGCGTACCTCTCCTCCAGAGCTCAGGCAGTCATTGACGATGAAGGTCACTGCTCTAGTTGGTGCGATACTCATGCGGGCGTCCCCCAGGGTTCTGTCCTAGGGCCTTTACTGTTTTCTCTATTCATCAACGACATTGGACGCAATCTCCGCCACTCCCGACACATGATCTTTGCCGATGATACTCAAATCTATCTTAGCTGCTCACCGGCAGACATAGCCGATGGACTACACCGCATCTCATCCGACGTGCAAGTGATAGCTGACTACGCAGACGCTAATGGGCTTAAACTAAATCTAAAAAAATCGCTAGTCGTCGTACTTGGCTCTAGGGCTCATATAAACCAGTTAAACCTAGATGAACTCGCTCCCATCGTAGCAAATGGCACAACATTACCTTACGTCAAGGAGGCGAGAAATCTTGGAGTAATCATGTCATCTGACCTTTCCTGGCATAAGCATGTATCGGCTGTTTCACGAAAAGTTAACTACTCGCTTTATAAATTAAAATACCATAAAAACGCGCTATCCCATCAAGTCAGGATTTCACTTATCACTACACTCATATTTCCCATCCTCGACTACTGCTGTCTTGTCTATAATGATTTGTCAACCGAGCAGAATCACAGGTTGCAAAAGCTAATCAACTCGACTATCAGATTTATTTTTAACCTCCGAAAGGACGTCCATATCACACCATACCGTCGGCAATTGGGTTGGTTGACTGTCAGAACCAGAAGATTATACTTCATGGGTATCACGATGTATAACATTGTGAAAAAAAAAGCACCGGATTATCTGATTCAAATGTTCCCACCTGCTCAGCCATCAGTTTACTCAGATCGTCGTTTCACTGTCAACACTTTTCACATACCGCTATATCGTACAGCCATCCTCCGAAATTCTTTCGGCTTAGCGGCTATGTACTTTTGGCATTCGCTTCCTTCATTAGTTACTGCATCCCCGAGCCTCGAAATCTTTAAATCCAGACTATATTCGCATCTTTTCAATCAAGATGTAGATAGCTATTAAGCCCAACGCTTGTACTATTGTACGCCCTGTATTATTATTATAGGAGTTACACATCCACCATTGTTATTTTTCAAAAATGTTCTATATTTTCCAATATCTGTATTATATTATTTATAAGGATTTATCTAATGTTCATGTTGTTATTACTTATATTTCGCTCTATATTTATCTTTGCGTCATGCTTATTTACTTATTACCTAGTTTTACACAAATTTAATACATATACTATGTCATCTTAGTTTTTTAATTTCTTATTGTTTTTTTTTTTTTTATAAACCATTTGTTTTATAAAATGTACACACTATGTACCATGTTGCCTCAAGGTTTCGACCAAGGCATAAATATATCAATCAATCTCTCTCTCTCTCTCTCTCTCTCTCTCTCTCTCTCTCTCTCTCTCTCTCTCTCTCTCTCTCTCTCTCTCTCTCTCTCTCTCCCCTCTTTCCTACATTTGCTCAAAGAACATCGTAAATTTTCACGCTCGTCTCATCCCAAGTCTATCCGCAATAAATAACGCGAATCTTACATTTTCTTGGCTTTCGCGATTACTTCTCGTCGCGTCTTCCCACGCGGGTGTACACGCAGAGCCACGTGACGAGCGGCGAAGTGCGTTGTTGCGTCGCTCGCCAGGATTTCTCGCCTCGGCAATCGTCACTCGCTCCACCCCCCCCCCCCCCCCCCACCGACTTGTATGCGTTCGATGAGGCTAGTAGCAGAATGATTTTGAAGTTTGCTGGAATGCAACTAAAATTACGAGAGGTTTCTACTTTGTTGGGCCAAAAAGTTCGATTTTTCACCAATTTTTTATGCCACAGATGAAGGGTGTCTCAAAATGACCTGACGTTTTAAATTGCGCGCTATTTTTTTTGTAGTGGACGTAGAGTACTAATCTTTGACAACTGGCATCAGGAGATATTGAGGTTTCGTCATAGAGAATTAGACGAACGAAAAATAAGTTCACTCACCAAATTTCAAGATGATCGATCAAGATTTGGTATGAAAAATCGACAAGCCCATGTTCCGGACGAGGCAACAATTAAAGGGTCCCAAAATTATCTAACATTTTAAATTGCGCGCTATTTTTTTGTGGCGAACGTAGAGTACTAATGTTTGACAACTGGTATCAGGAAGTGTTGAGGATTAGTCATGGAGAATTACACGATCGAGCGACGCATAGAAATTGGTATTTGCCGCATTGTTGTTGTATAATTATTGCAGACGAAGTTTCATGGTCGTGTTATCTCGCGCCGCGACGATGTGAATTGGCAACCAAGATCGTGCGATTTGACGCCTATGGGCTTCTTTCTTTGGGGTTTTTCTGATAGGAAAAGTGTACGCCAATGATCCACAGACGATTACGGAGCTCAAGGAAGCAATTGGACGCATTTTTAATGAAATTAGTCCGCAATTGTGCCAAAACGTTATTGAACATTTTGTCAAAAGAGTGAACGTTTGCAAACAGGGACGAGACGGCCATCGGATGATGCTTTCCATACATAACCTCCATGTTTGGACCTCATATTAGAATAAAAATATTCGTACTCTTCAAATAAATAATACGTTTCATTAATAGATCCAAGTGTGAGGTCATTTTGAGACACCCTATGTTAAATATAGAATGTTGAAATTTGGTGTGTTTACTAAGCGGTCTTTATCGAACGTGATCATATTTTTTAAAGTTTGACAAAACATGATACTGGGAGTCGGAGGCGCCACGTATGTCGGTGCGTCGGCGATGATATTCGTCGCTTGCGGAAGTCCCGAGTCCTGAACAGGTGATCCGGAGCAAAAAAATCAAACATATTTTCACTTTGCACAATATTGTGTATAAGTCTAACTAGAATCAAGAAAAATTGAAGTTTAGTTTTTTAGCAGAAGCTTTTGCAGTTTTTTGTTCGTAAAATAAAAACGGTCGAATGTTTTTGGATAATTCTAGTACAACTAATGAAGACGTTTGACGTACACGTGTCTGTCAAATGTCATAACGATTGATCATCCAGGGCGTGTAGGAGCACTTCCGCAAACTTGGAAAACGTGGTTTCGATAAATACGCGTTTAAAGTTAAACCGAAGTTTGGGGCCGGGTTGAAGTTCCGAACGTTGAATGATCAGAAAGCTCAAAACTCCGAAAGAATACTACCCCGAAAGATGAAAACTCCGAAAGAATTTTACCCGAAAGTCCCAAACTCCGAAAAACTGAACGGGGCCGGGTTGAAATTCCGAACGTTGAATGATCAGAACGCTCAAAACTCCGAAAATATACTACCCCGAAAGATCGAAACGCCGAAAGAATTTTATACGAAAGAACAAAACTCCCAAAATCTGAACACCGTCAAAATAATTCGGCTATGGAAGTTTTAAAAGTATCAACATTTTCAATAAATCGACGAATTACTTGAAGAATTTTTATTTATTACGAAGTGATTTTAAGGCAATTTTGAAATTTGTCTAGACAATGGTATACGTTCTACATAATTTACAAGCAATTGTGTAGACTTTCGCTGGCATAATCTTGACGAACCTTGTAATTTCGGAACATTAAAATCAGGAATTTTAAACCGTCGGCGCATTCAAAGTTCGGAATTTCAACCCGGCCTTCATGTCAAGATCATGCCAGCGAAAGTCTACACAGTTGACTGTAGATGATGTAGAACGTATAACATTTTCTAGACAAATTTCAAAATTGACGCAAAATCACTTCTTGATAAAAAAAATTCTTGAAATAATTGGTCGATTTATTGAAAATGTTGAAAGTTTCAAAACTTCCATCGCCGAATTATTTTGACGGTGTGAAGATTTTCGGAGTTTTGGTCTTTCGTGTAAAATTCTTTCGGGGTACTATTTTTTCGGAGTTTTGAGCGTTCTGACCATTCAAAGTTCGGAATTTCAACCCGGCCCCATCTTGAATTTCGGAACATTAAAATTCGGAATTTTAAATTATCGTAGCATTCAAAATTCGGAATTTCAACCCGGCCCCCGAAGTTTACGTGCGAATAAAATAAGAAGTTTCATAATTACATCTAATCTGCTATGCCAGGACCACAGAGTACACTATCCTCTTTAAAAAGTTCCCTACACAGCAAAATCAAATTTTTTGCACCAACAAAGCAGAAACCTCCCTTAATCCGTGCCGGATTTATACTTTTCATGACTATACCCCACTCGACTTTGTGCCGCCCCGCCTATCTCAATCACTCATATTTACCTAGGCCTTTTTAGGTGCCTCTAAAATCCGCCGCCCCGAGGCAGCCTATACGGCCTATTGACAAATCCAGAACTGCCCTTAATTCGTTTATATTGGCCAATTTTTTTGAGCATATTGAGATTGATAAAATCCCCCGTACGTATCCCGATCCTCATCAGAAACTCTCAACCGAAAGTTCCCAAAAAAATTACAATTTTCGCTAAAAGTACAAAAAGCGAATGAAAAGAATAAAAAAGAATTTCCATTGGGGGAACCCCAATGCTATACAAATTACAATCTTAGACAAAAAGTGACACCGCAAACGTTTTCATTTCTCCACCGATCCACACCAAAAGCCACGTCTTTTTCCCCCTCGATTTTATCATCCCTTCCCCTCGATCGTTCGTCGCGATTAATCGCGATCAATTCGCGATGTAAAAATTTTACGAAAAATTCAAAGGAACAACCTTGATAGACACCAGCGGAAATTGAAGCAATCGGCTGGACGGATCGTCCGTCGAGGCGGAAGCGAGAAAGAAAAACGCTTCGCCTAAAAAACGCAGCGACGAGACGCGCTCAAAGTCTGTGACGTGTCTCCGATACGGAAGAGACCGTCAGGGCACTGAGAGAGCGCAAAACGTCGCAAAATTATACAGAGAGCACCGAAGAGGGAGATGGAAGCCCGAGACTGCAAAAAAATCAATTTTCGTTTTGTCATCGTTATCGAGACCAGAAAATAAACAAACTCATCACAGATCGGAGACTCGCCGCCGTCGAATCGACGAAATTAACGAGCGACGGAGCAACAAAAAAACGTCGGGGAGTCGAAGAAAATGAGGGGGAAAAAGTGTTTCTAATGACGTGGGACGAGTGCGTGTTTCGTAGGAGCCCGGCGGCAGATCCGAAAATATCTCACGTGCGCGTCGAGCTCGAGAGACAGGGAGGGGGGGTGAGAACTAGAGACAGAGAGAGAGAGTAAGAGAGAAAGATAGAAACAGAGCAAGCAAAATGATGGCAGCATCCACTAGAGAGAGAAAGAGAGAGAGAGAGAGAGAGAGAGAGAGAGAGAGAGAGAGAAAGAGAGCGAGGTGGTCGCTCTCCGAGAGCGTCAAGTGGTGGCCCGGCGGCAAAATCGTTCTCGCATATAAGCGCTTCGTCGCGATCTTCCCTTCTTCCCGCGTGTCGAGATACTCTCCCGGTGTACCACATGCGCCGAGCAGGGAAAAGAGGAGCAGATACGAGAGAGGACGAGGTTTGGTGAGCGAAAAAAAAGGAAGAGAAACAAAGATAACATTAAACCGTGCCGCGAAACGGCGGCTGAAACGAACCCACGAACGGATGTAACCTCCGTTAGGCTCAATTATATATATATATATATATATATATATATATATATATATATATATATATATATATATATATACACATATATATATATATATTCGATTTAGCAGCGATTTGATCGAAGCTGAACTCTCAAAATTCACCGCGAGACTAAGAACGACATTCGACATGTAGAGTCGCAGCATCCCGTGCAAAATTGTCGTAGGGATCCTTAATTGGATTCCCATACTTAGCCCTGTACTACTTGCTGATAGAGATCCAATGGGTCATTGCATTGGATCACTATACTGAAACGTCACGCTCGTACGTTGGATTCTCATCGGGACTCCCCATTGGTATGTACGAATCCAATTTGAATCCTTAAGGATTACCACACTATCGAACAGAATCCGATATGATTATTGATGGATCCCATCGCATTATGTGGGCTGAATTCTCTAAACGAAATACATAGGTACAGGCAGTCCTCGAGTTACGATGTTTTGAGTTGAGGCGGTTGGAGCGGGCCAGATGAGTCAAATTGCTATTTGTAGTTTGTATATTTTTGTTATATTGATAGCATCAATTTATATATTTTTTATATATTTATGTATATATATGTTTATTTTTAGCATTGTAAATGCTTTTAAAAGTACATATGTTTGTTGAGGTAGGCTGGGTATAGAGGTCCGAGTTAGCTGGATAACGCACGAAGCTAACGCTACCCCCACTCCACTGCCACTGTGGTGTAGTAGAGTGGGGGGGGGGGGGGAGCTGCGACATGCTGAATGTACGTGTAGTGTCATCTGTGGGTAAAAGTTGAAACATATTTCATTACACGAAAAGTCTGATTACATTTTCAATGCCTTGAAATAGTTGGGCTTTGTGCAATATCTGTAGATTTTTTTTCTCTGGACCTCAAAAAAATGCATGCGAGGTATAAATTAATGCCGTGGGTGCTAATTTTTCATAAAATATATAATTAAGGGGCAAAACTATGGATTTTTGTATTTTTATTACGTAAATAACAAAAACTTTTGTATTGCTACCAACTTGAAAAAGTATAACGTTATTGATGATTATTATGAAGAAAATTGCGTCAGTGAAAATCAGTGAATTATACAACTCAGAATGAAATTCTGAGTCATTTGTTATGATGCCCATTTATATTTCGATCAGGAGATTATTTATTATTACCATTAATTAATATTAAATGTGGCCGAAATGGAGCCACTTCGCGGACATTGGGGTTGGCAGCAATGCTCTTCATTCGCCAGACAGGATTCGTAATCTTTCATAAAACCTTGATGGTTTCAATATTGAATATATAGGGTTTACGATGGCCAAGATGGCGGTTTTTTTTTTCTAAATGTTTACAAAGGTTTACTTTGCGTGAATCCGTTGTTAGAAATGGTTTATCTTTGTGCCAAATAGCAACAAAAAAATTGATCAGCCGTAGCGTGAACGTCTTGCCCATCTTACCGCACGTGAAATAACATACATTAATCAATTTTTTATCTCTGGGGTTTTGTGGGAAAAAAAAAATTCAAAAAATTCGTAAAGACAGTATGGTCTAGAAAATAAAATATATATATTTTCAAACTCTAATCTTGGATTGTGGCTTACGCTCCAACCTCTTTAAGTCGTCGCAAGTTACGTCAAATAACATTTCGACACCATTCCTCAAAAGACGTCGAATTTTCTCGAGTTGCGACAGCTTCTTGCAATTTTTTCAACTTTGAACTTTACATATATATATATAAAGGGAAAAATACATAATTATCAAATTTGTATTAAATTTGAGTTCTATTAATTATATTAAAAGTCTATGTAGAACCTTACTCCTTCATTTTATATGGAAATGTATGAAAAAAATAGTTTGAATTTACGTCACATATTTCGAGAACCTAACACACCGTAAGTACGAGGACTGCCTATATACAAAATGAGTGGATCTTAAAAAAGTACAAACCGTTTAATAAAGTATATCTTGATAATCGATTGGAATGACATCACTGAAAATCCACTGTGATCATCGTTTATTCATTTTACTGCACTTTGACATAACGTCACCCTACACGTACACGCTCACGAAGCGTGCAGGTTATGTTTCAACACGCCGAGTTTTTTCTCGTGACTTTTCACATATTTTCGATTCGAACTTGGTGAGAATTCTCAAACGGCGTTCATCGGGGAACAGTGCAGAATCCAATTGGATCCCAATGCGGACTCCCTATGTGCGGTATCCCTAACAAATCCCTATAGAGATGTGGGTGCATCTTAGGACTCCCCAGCAAATTTGTGCACGGGATCACGAAAGGATATTTTTTTTGGGAGGTTCTACAAATTCCTGTTGAGAATTTGAAATAAGAAAGTTCTCATACGATGTCAATTGGGAAATAGCGCAAAATTCACTTGGATTCCAATGTGGATTCCCTATGTGCAGCATCCCTGGCAAATGCCTATAGGGATGTGGTAGAATTTAAGAACTCCCCGAAAAATGCCTGCCCGGGAAATATGGTGTTGAAGTTTGCATCGTTTAAATACAACGAAAATTCTTCTTCATTTTTTTATTTTTTTTTTTCATTTTTATCACTATCTAAATCTTTTTTTTCCAAGTTTAGGTTGTGGAAACCTAATAAGGATTGTTTTTAATGTTCCAGCGCTTTTTGCAGCCTGAACGTGGCAAAAAAATGGCCAAACGACAAGAAAACATCGTTGTATCCCAACGATACAAACTTCAATGCCATCGGGAGATTTGCATTTGTACGACACTGAAGTTTGCATCGTTGGAACGCAACGAAAATTCCGTAGACCAATTTTTTTTTTTGCAAATTCCGGCCTCCAAAAACGCTCAAACTTTTTCCAGGGTCCTTATCAATGATCTGAAGACCAAATATGCAAGAAACATTTTTGGATGATAATGAAAATAAGGCGATCAAATAATTAAAATGATTTTTCGTTGCATTCCAACGATGCAAACTTCAACATCGTGCATTTGTCCCGTCCTCCTCGTTCCCGATCATTCTAATTAACGATCAGCGATGCAACAACGAAGAATCGTTGCAATGCAATGAAAATTATTTTTTCTCAACGCCCGATTTTTTTTACTACTCGAACGCGACCGGAATTGTTCAAACGTTTTTTTTTTTCGATCGTCACTAGAGATTCGCAAAGTGAATCTGCAAAAAAGATTTTCGATAATCATAAAAGTAGAGATAAGAAAATACGCGAAGAGTTTTCGTTGCGTTCGAACGATGCAATCTTCGACCCGTTATTATCCGAAACTTTATTATCGATGTTACTCATGAAAAGTTCGGTGAAAAGCAGCTGAATTTATCGAATATTTCTCGCTCCGAACGTAAGTCTCGATTAAAAAATCAGCGGTTGAAAACCCGACGGAAAAATTGTTGAGAAATAACAAATTGTTTTTTTTTCCACCGATCTTGCACTTACGGTAAATTCGCTCCATAATTATAATTCTCGAATTTGTTGGAAACTGATACACACTGCCTTCGCTTTATCCCGTACTCCAGGAATGCACTGTGTAAAGTGAACCTTTGGCGATGAGTCGCCGAAAAATACACTTTTTTTTTGTTCGCGATATTTCTGCGTGGTCAGTGGTCGAAACGACGCCCGTGCAGGGAAGCGTATAGGGACAGAAGGAGAGGAGAAAAAGGATTAGTGATTGCGTGGGAGGTAGAGGAAGCGGCTATCGATGCATTCGCAGCGAAAGCCGCGTCTGAGCGATACGGCCCTGTCTACTCTGTACGCGACACGACGCAGACGTTTGACGTTTGCCGAAGGTCGCCCCGCTGGGAAAGAAGAGGGAGACAGAGAGAGGAAAAGACACTTCGCATCTTCCTCGTTTCGCTCGGGTCTACGCACATTTATTCTACATATATATAGATTGCACGCGTATCAATTTATATACAGGGTGTCCCTCTCATCTCTGCCACCCGAAATAACTCGCTAATTATCGACGTCACAAAAAAATGTTCCAGACAAAAGTTGTTCGGTGTGAAGGGGGCCATCAAATACGACCAATTTTTTTTTTATTTCGGTGGACACGCTGACGCACAGTGAAGGTCACCTCTCACCATTTTTAAATGGAATGGCACATTTTTTTGAACCATGTTGTGGAGCACCTCAAGCCGCATAAAAAACATTGGGAGTCAAAGTCGTTCAAGGTCATTCAAGGTCACCTATTAAAATGAAATACAAATCTAAATATCTCGGATCACTAGCAAATATTTGGTAGTGACCCGAGATATTGAGATTTGTATCATCGATACTGACTTTGAATGACCTTGAACGACTTTGACCCCTGAATGTTTTTTATGCGGCTTGAGGTGCTCCTCAAGATGGTTGCAAAAAATGTACCATTCCATTCAAAAAAGTGGAGGTGATTTTCACTGCGCGTCAGCGACTCCACCGAAATGAAAAAAATTGGTCGCATTTGATGTCCCCCTTTGCGCCGTAAAACTTTTGTCTGGAACATTTTTTTGTGACGTCGATAATTACCGAGTTATTTCGGGTGGCAGAGATAAGAGGGACACCCTGTGCATATATATATATATATATATACTGTACGCGTATCAATTTATGTGCAGTGCTTATTTTATAGTTATAGATAGCGTATATACGTTATAGTACGTACGTAGGCAAAGATAGTGGGAGGGTGTTCATAATATACACTAGTGGAAATAATTCTGGACACTTCAAATTTTGAAAATTTTCGCATTTATTGATCATTCCTACGTTATAATCAGTTACATTTTATATTCTTATCAAAGTAGGCTTGGTAAGGCAAATATTAAGTAGGAACATCACAGATTAATGAAAAAACATTACAGTATCATTTTGGCTTAGAAGAATATACATTTTCCGCGTAAATATAAAAAAAGCAAATTTCTGTTCAAAGTGTGCAGAATGAATTTTAATAGTGTATATACAGAGTGTTCTGTAATTAATGGGTAATCCTGCATTTGTCGATAGGATCATGTCCTACTATATGCTGGAATTTCAGTTTAGTAAAAGTCCCACGGTTTTCGAGATTTTGGGCTTTATGTTATTTTTGGAAAAAAAAATCATCTGCTTGTGGTTTTTCGCATGTCATTTCTACAAATGATATATATCGACAATAACTAAGCAACTTTTTTATGTAATTGGCACGATACGCGTAGTACATTTTTTTACACCGCAGGTTATCAAAGTCAGATGTTCGAATTTGTTTGTATGACAATTGTCACGTCCTGAAGGGACGTGGGCATATATTTTTTGATTCCCTCTTTGTTGCCTACGCCTAGCGCAATAGCACGGGATGAGGGTAAAAAGGGGTAGTGCGTGGGAAAGAATAAAGTTAAGGAATTGACGCGATATTTCGATATTGAGGAATAATTCGACAGAATTGGTGTACGATTGACAATATGTTATTTATTATAAGACTACTAGACAGGTTAAAGCGATCAGGCCTACGATGAATGATACAGAAAAGAAAAAGATATGGTTAGCTTACATTGGTTGTGTTTAAGGCTCGGTCGCTCGCTCGCTCGCTTGCGTGGATGTATGTTGTCGCTCGCGTTACAAGGGCCTTCGCTCTTGGCCTGGTGCGCTCGCTGGTACAATTGCTGGTAAGACGCTCGCAGGATTTTACGCTGATCGTGTGTATACTCGACGTGTTTACTACGACGGGCACTACGCGTAGATAGAAATATGCACGGCGCGCAAGGTCGATGAATTGAGATTGATAATCACGGACCGATGATAGAAATTATACAAGTGTAAAATAAAACTTTTGTGATTCGAAAAATGAAGACGGTTCGTATGAAGGATAATCGGAGATATTCGTTAGGCTTCTGGGTTAAGACTTGATATAAGGAGTGATTCGGTTGATGCAAATATTGGTTGACGGAAGACTAAGTTCTGAATTTGATGAAGATTGTCGGGAGACTGGGATTGAGACTCGATAGAAGAACTTGATTTGATGATGGTAGTTGACGGGAGACTGACTTCAGGAAGGAAGTCTTTCTTGAAATCAAAATTAGGAGGGGTTCGATAGTGGGCGAAGGAATTTTAGGGAGAGTGTGCTCTTGGTCATCTAGCTATTCGGGGATTGGTCCATTGGTCGTGAATATATCGGTTGATTAGCGTGGTTGGTTGCGGTACGATGTGCGTGTAGGTTACAGATTTCCTAGGCACGCGTGTGACCTTATTTCAGGGCATCGGTTCTGACTAATATGCGTATGAAGAAAAGAGATCTTTGTCTCGTGTTCCGGCGAACAAGCGCATGGGAAATACAGTTCGATATCTGAGACCTAAACATGCGCATGGTTGGTGTTATGTGAATTTATAGCTATGGTGACTTCTCATATCGAAAAGTTTGTATATCGGGCTACGCTGCGAGACCGGATGTCTTATTTTTCAGTGAGAGTTATAAATTTGTCGGAGCCGTCTAGGCTATGTTATGATGAAGTAATCTAGGGTCGAGGCTTCCTTGGTTCTCATGCGGTTGGGCCGGCGTAGGATTTTTGGAGTCTGTTGATCGAGTTGATGGTTGGTTTTTCGTTCGACAGCTCTTCTTGGAATATGCGCCTGAGATCGTGTTCTTGTTGACAGCCAATGGGATAGGAAAAGTCGATGACTGTGGCGGTGCTGCTATCGTATATATATCGCTGTAGGTTGAATATGCGTGCGAAACGTACGCACGTTCCTTTTTACGCTGTTACGCGTCTTATTCTTAGATTTATTCATTTAATAATAAGCTTTCAACGGCAAATGAGGATATTGGGAATAACCGAGAGAAGGCACATTCGCTAGGATGTAACACAATTCTGCATGAGATCTATTTTCATAGTTTCCTTAACATTTAAGCTTAAAAAGAAGACTTTTCTAGATAAAACTAAATAAAATTTTGTTTTACATTGTTTTTTTATTTCTAGATAAATCTCTTCTATATAAAAGCGTATATTTTTGACGATAGTTTCGTCAAAAAAAGTTATCACTTGTAGAAATGGCATGCGAAAAACCAAAAGCAGATGATTAAAAAAAGTAACATAGAGCCTAAAATCTCGAGAACCGTGGGACTTTGACTAAACTGAAATTAATTTAAAAAATAAATGTAGCTAGAAAAAGTTTATCTTGAAGGAAAACGTAAGATGATTGAAAAATCGTGTGAACAGTTATTTGTATATACATTAAGAACGTTGTGTGCCAAATCTTCTTTAAAAAATATTAATAGTTAAAGAAGTAATAAACAATGTCATGAAGGACCCCTGAACGTGAGGGACTCAATGATGCACTTAATTTTGGCCACCCAGTTGATTTGAAACAAAAAAACGCGTTTTTTTTTCGTAAAACAGACAACATTGGCTTAGACTTGACCGAATTTTTTTGTTATCATGTTCTAATCATAAAAAAACATTTTTTTCGATTTTTCGAGAAAAAATAACATCATTACTGTTAATACCTAATAAAAAAAATGTTAAAAAGAAAAACTTCGATTAAGACTAAACTACTATTACACTGAAAACGTGTATCAAATTTCGAGTCAACCCGTTCATTATATGTCGAGGAATCGTGTGCACCGTTTTGAAAAACGTAGTTTCGAGCAAAACGTGTTTGAAGTTTTACTAACAATTCTATCGTTGTAATCATAAGTTTACCTTCAATGTGCGATTCCTGCACCATATGTTGGATCTTCCTCTTCAATTTAAGTTGACTCAAGCGCGAACGATTTTTTTCCTCCCAATAGCGTAAGCCCTTAATCACAATATTGCAGACCCTCGTAATATTCGTCGACTATAGAATAGAAAAACGAAAAACGACATTACGACACATTCAGATAGGCTATACACAATAATATCATCATTAATCGTTCACATTAATTCGAGAATTATTAATTCTGGAGAACCCGTCAAATGAGCTATACATAAGTAGCAGTATTCATCATCGCCACCCATTTCGAGTGGCAATCAAGTTTTTTTCTCCAGTCTTGGATAATTCATGAATTGTTCGTTGTCCATCGTGCGCTTTTTCTAATCGTATTTTTCTTGTTCAAAGATCGGCGAGATTTATGCCCACGCGTCTCGGATTCGTTATTCATCGTTGTAGTTATGTTCTCAGGGAAAAGTCGAATCCTCGATGGCAGTTTGGTATTTGATTTGTTCGACAGATTGTAATATTCGTGAAATCTTTTGAAAAACGAAAAAAATACATTTTTTTAAATTTTACATATACAAAGTTTCGTAAAATTTGAAAAATGAACAGTTTATTAAAACTTTATAAATTTATAGTTTCGTAAAACTTTATAAATTTATAGTTTCGTGAAATTTGAGAAATAATGCCGTTGAAGTTTGCATCGTTGGAATGCAACAATTTCTAACTTATTTCTTCATTTTTATTATTTTTCGAAACGCTTTTTTTGCAACCTGAGGCCGTAAATGTGTAATAAAAATACGCGAAAACGTTCGAATAATTTTCCTAGCCTAAAGCGACCCACAAAAATTTAATCGATAAAAAAAATTGATTTTCGTTGCATTCCAACGATGCAATCTTCAAGATTACGAAGAATATACAATTTCTTGAAATGTTACAAATATAAAGTTACGTAAAATAAAAAAAAACATACTATATCTTAAAATTTGACAAATATAAAGTGTCGTAAAATTTGAAAAAAATCGTCACTTACAATTTGAAAATTGCTGAACTTACCGGAGTGCGCGTAAAATTTCCATGCGCGTTTGAAATTAGTCGGTGAGTGAAAAAAACGAAATGGATCGAATCCGGAGAAATTCCCGCGAGCCGTAGTCGCGGAAAGATGCATAAATATTTATTTGAAAAAATAGAAGGTCCGTTGAAGGGACAGGGGAAATCAGTATTCGTTTGAAATCGACGTATACAGGTATTTATATTCGACGGGCATTCCTCCGTGCCACGTGAGAGGGTTTTACCGTTCATTACCGTTTCAGCCATGTTTTTTTTTTACTTTTCATTACCACTTATGAACGCTTCGTTACACGAGAGCGCGACAAGCGGTTTTCAATTAAAATCTCGAACAAAGCGATTTGGGCAACGTGATTTTTTATGCAAAGCTGTCCAGCGTCACCGAGATTGATGTGCATACAGAAGTACAAGCGTGTATCGATGTTACCGCGATACATGTTGCGGGCCTGTGCTTGCCCATGTTTGTGCACATTTTCTCAATCGTTATCTCGCGACCATTTTTTTTCGTCGCTTCTCCCACTCTTTTTCGCCACAATATTTGTTCGCCCTTTATAATTATTTTTTTCACGAGTACATACACATTTCATTCGAATCTCCAATAAAAATTGCGCAATGTCCCGTCAATTAGACAAATTATTTCGGGGTCAGTTCCCTCAAAACTATTCAAAGGCTGCGCACTCGTTCGATTCTTGACACCCACGATATGACAGCAATTACGAAAGTGTCAAACCTCGCAGATTTTTAGATAGGTCAACTCTTTCAAACACTATAAAAAGGAGGTTAAAAAAGTATGAAATATAAATATATTTATTTTATCAACTATGAGTACGCCCTGCAAATGTCATTGTGAACACCCTTGATACATGACGTTGAAGTTTGCATCGATGGAATACAACGATTTTTTTTTCTTCATTTTTCATTTTTTCTTTTTTTAACCATTATCCGAAGTCTTTTTTTTTGCTAATTGAGGTTATGACTTCAAATTATATTATGACCTCACATTTATGAATGTCAAATTATGACCTCAATTATGACCTCAAAATTAAGGAATCTCTAATAAAAATACGTGGAAACGTTTGAGCGATTTTACACAGCACAAATCGGCCGAAAAAATCGAGCGATTGAGGCGCTGCACTTTAGGCGGAAGCCTGAATTAGAAGGTCCTAGAAAAGCGTTTTTTTCGGGATTTTTTTTAGAAGGAAAAAAAGTGAGCCCAGTAAACATTGAGGTATATTTTCATGTACATTTGAAATGTATTAAAAAAATATTTCAACATGAAACAATAAATGACTTCAGATTTATCAGCCTATTCCGTGTGCATATTGCCACTGCAGTCCCCAATCGGCGGGAAAGATGCAGCTCGTAATTCTCGACGGAACCAAATAAACCAATAAAAATTTCAATCGTCATATATTTTTCTTCTGGCTGAATTAAGAAAAAGCTGAAAAAATCGTGAAATTATAACTTTTCTCAGGTTTGAAAAAAAAGAATGTGTTAAAAAAGAACACTTTAACATGCTATAAAAGTGATTTAAAAAGACTTCTTCAACGACTTTTTAAATTCACTTTGAAGAGATGTTCATACTGAAGAAAATGAACTTTGGTTTGATTCAATAGGCCTTTTAGTTTTTTTTTTTTGCTATCACGCCCGACAATTTGGAAAAAGCGTGAAAATGATAACTGGAGAAAACGCGCTTTAAAGTTTTCAATAGGAAGAAATATCAATATCAAATATCAATCGCTTCTCTGCTTTTGGCCTTGTATCTTCGAAAATATTCACAATCGGCCTCTGTAACTTTGTAAATAAATTCTTGGATAGTTTATGCATCGATTTAAGCGATTTAAAAAAGAACGATTTTCGGAATTTCTGTGTCAGGGTTCCGCCTTAACTCGTGGCCGAAAAAAAGAGGAATATTCGTCAACTTTTTCTGGGCAAACATTTGCAGGTTTTCTACTTTTTTTTTACGTCAGCGAGTTCGCTTTTGAGTATCTTTTACAATTTTTCTATTGAAACATATTTATAAATGTGATGGATACAAGTGCAGATCGGTGTTTGAAAAACGTCCTTAACGGTGATCACTGCTGCTCGGAAACAATTCATCCGAAATGAAAAAATCAAACGCATTAAGTTTCTGCATCAAATTATCTAGTGCTTGGACGAATGATTCAATAAAATATTGATTTTTACAAAAATGACCGCAATCCAAAGTGAAGGTATTGATTTTCGGTGAAAAAAAACGCACTATTTTCGTTGATAAAAAAAAACTATGCATCGAAAAAAAATCCTTCGTTCAAGCACTACTTTTATGTGTAAAAGTAGCTTGGGAAATTAAAAGTTGACTGGTGCAGTGATTTTTTAGATATTGTGGTCACCGATATTGAAAAAGTAATTTTGAGAAAAATGCGTTTAAAGTTTGATGGTGTTGAAGTTTGCATCGTTGAAATGCAACGAAAATTCATCGTAATTTTTTAAATTTCGTCATTTTCATGATTACCTAAATTCTTTTTGGTGCAGATTTAGGTTATGGATCCCTAATAAGAGTCTTCACAAATATTACAATGACTTTTGTAGTCTGAATGTGCTAAAACATTAGCCAATACGAGAAAAAAAATTCGTTCCATTCCACAGATGCAAACTTCAAGACCATAAAGTTTGTCGGTTCACGGAACCTATCTATAAACGCCCATAACTTCCTCAATTTTGAACTGGTCGACTTGAAATTTTTAGAGCATATTTTTGACATGTTAGATTTTGAGAATCCGCCGAAAACCTAAAATCCATGTTTTCAAAAATTCCAATTACTTAGGTGTAAGCTCAAAAATCATCCTTCGAAAACCAAAAATCGATGTTTTCAAAAACGTCAACTAGGTGTAAGCTTAAAAATAATCCGTCCACAACCGAAAATCGATATTTCAAAAATTTCAACTAGATGTAAGACCTCGCAAAGAATTAATTTTCGTTGCATTCCAACGATGCAAACTTCAACGTCATTTTTATTTCGTGGATTTTTAGCGACTTCTCAAAATTCCCCAGAAGGAAGATTCAAAAGTATAAACCGTCAAATCCTTTCGACCAATAAAAAATCAAGTTACCCCAAAATTGGCGACAAATAATTGAACTTTCAATTCACCAATTAAAAATTACTGAAAAGCTGTACGTTAATCGTTTATTTTTTCGATACGCTTGTCCGGGAGCGACATATTTACTCACGCTACATAAATGCATACGAATGTATGTACAATGTATACGGATCTTCTCGATCACTTTTCACCTCCTCTCTCTCTCTCGCTCTCTCCCTCTCTTCGCTTCACTCCACGAGCGAGCACGCGAAACGTTTCCATCCACGTTCGACCACGCGAGAGCTCTGCGCCCCGGTGTGACGTTTCTTAATTAGTCGAGTGATTGATGCTGAAAGCTCGAGCGAGCGGCAAACTTTTGTAACTATAAAGCTTAATTGGAGAAGGAAGATGCAGGCACGCATATACTCGTCTCGTATTAGTCGATACGATTTGATGAAAAAAAAACTTGGAATCCTCCTCTCATTTGATTCAAATTCGTTATAAATTGCATTGAATATACGATATTTGACAATTCTGTCGATAATCACTACGGTGTTTTTTTTTCCTCAATTCACTTTCAAAAGTGTCGATCCCGTGAAATCCTTATCGAGAGCATCCTTATAGTCGCAATAATTACGAAATATTGTTCTGTCAATCCGGCTAGGAATTATATTCGAATGGAGACGAAAATATTTTATTTAGTAACTTTTTGCGGACGCGCCTCATATTCAGGACTTCAAGGTCCTCATAGTAGCCAATTATTCTCATACTCAACATTGTGTAAACCCCAATATCTTCAAGGTCACCATCGAACGAGTCTAGTTAACATTTTATGTAAAGTCCATTTCCAGCACCACTCGGGCCCCAAAATCAACGACTTGTTTAACCCTCAGGGTACGGACTATAAAAATGTAACAGTCCGTACCATCATGGGTTAGCCTAACCCGGCTACTTTGATCGACTGTCTATCGGGCTGTAATTCTTCAATTAAAACATTTTTTTTCGATCGATCGAAAATTTTCTCAGAAATGCGATGGTTTTATCAGATTTGTGATATTTCTTTTTATTAAAAAAAAGTCATAGTTGAAAATATAAACGCTACTTTCGCTACTTGGCTTTACTTTCAAAATTCGCTCGAGTTACGCTAACCCAGTCCGTAGGGTTAATTGATGACAATTGATGGGGTTAATTAATTAACCCCTGGGGGTTAAAAAGAATTACTTTAAAAAAAAACGAACCGTCCTCAAAATACTGAGATGTATGGATAGGCAACATGACATAGATACAACGGGTTGAAAGCATGATACTGAAGTGTGCATCGTTGGAACATAACGAAATTTCCGTAGGCCAGTTGTTGTTGGCCACCAAAATCACGTAAATGTGCGAGAAAAGATTTTTGATGATGATGAAAGTGAGGAAATAAAAAAATTGAGAAGAATTTTCGTTGCATCCGAACGATGCAAACTTCACCATCGTTTAAAAGGATCGTTTTGCCATGTGCACACACACACACATTTTATTAATGACGTTGAAGTTTGCATCCTTGGAATGCAACGATTTTTTTTTCTTTTCGTTTTTCATTTATCTTTTTCTATCACTATTCAAAGCTTTATTGGTGAATTGAGATCATAAATCTCTAATAATACGTGAAAACATTTGAGTGATTTTGAAATTGGCAAAAAATTGACCAATTAAGCAGAACTCATTTTCGTTGCATTTCAACGTTGCAAAGTTCAATGTCATTTTTATGTAAATAATGTTGGAGGTTGCATCGTTGAAATGCAACGAAAATTAATTCTTCTTAATTGATAACATTTCTTTTTTGCCGATTTAGGCTATGAAAATCATTCGAACGTTCTTACGAATTTTTATTCCATACTTACGAACTCAAGTTGTGAAAAAAGGTTTCAAATAATAATAGAAATTGAGCAATAAAAGAAATCGTTGCATTCTAACGATGCAAACTTCAACATAATTTATTTTCTGAGTTGAAACAGATGCGGTTTTCTTACATTTTACCCTTCCCAATTGAACCCTTTTCTATCACTCCCTTCCCGCACTTCGCAAATCTAACCTAACTTTCGTCGCGTCCATAGCCGTCACTACACTATGCCGCATTTGCCGAGGATACGGGGAAACTGCGTAAAACCCGTATCGGTATAGACGGCTCCATGTTCCTCTGATTCTCTGGTACACAGAAGTTTAAGGGGTTATATACAGTCAGCAGACTCAAAAAGATCGATTTTTCAAGAATCTTTCTTAAGGAGACCTTTAAATCTATTAACGTAAAAATTTGTACACAAATTATAGTAACTTTTAACTGTATTTCAACATTTTTATTTGTAAAAACCATTATTTTGAAAGCTGCTGAGCAGCTGAGCAGCTGAGCAGCTGAGCAGGTCTAAAAAAAGGCGTCTTGCGGTGAGCACGATATCTCTGGATTGGATAATTTAAAATGAAAAACCAAAAATATTTCGTTAATATAATGGATTATCTTGTAATTGATCGAAGGAATAAGCAAAATAATAATTTTTGACAGAATGACGGCTTCACAAAAAAATCGATTTTTGACAAAAATGTAGGCCCTCAATTGTTTATAAAATGGAAAAATTTTATCGGTGAGAAAAAACCTTCGATTAATTACTAAGCAATATACTTGAAAATATTATGTTAAAATTTGAGACTGATCGGTTCAGCCGTTTCCGAAAAATCTTGCTCACCGACTTCAGAAACACAGTTTTGAGAAAAACGCGTTTAAAGTTTCAAAATCACTTCCGAATGCTCTGACACGTCATTATAAATGTGCATATAACTTCGAGAATATTCGCCGGATTGACAAGAAATTTTCTGTGTGTGTACTTAAATATATGTACATTACGAAAATTAAATTTAAAAAAAATCGATTTTTCAAAATTTTAACTGTATATAATCCCTTAACTCAATTATCTACACCAAGGTCTCAGAAGTATAGGCCTTCCGCTGACCGGTTGATGCGCCAGCCGTTTCACGGCTAAGCGGTCACCGCTCCGAGTATCGACCATGCACAACGTTGCTTAACTCGAAGTGCCACTGGAGCCGAACCTCGACCGCCCATCCACCAGTGTGCATATTGCACATAAAAGACGCGATAAACAATTCGTGTTGTCCAGTCAATTCGACCACTATAAACAATTGATCTCTTAACATATTTATAAATAAGCACGAATGTATGTGTGTGTATAACAGAAATAAGTCGTAACACCGCAATGTGAAACGTCGTTAATCATTTAACGGCGATGATTGTTTATCACGTATTATGCAATGCCAAATTACCGATACAAGGCCCGAAAAAAGAAGGCGTTCAAAAAAAGGAATTATCGGTACCCTCGTTGACCGCCAAAATAATCCGGAAAGACTGCTACGCTTTCTCTCACAATAACGATATCGAGTAAATAAATAATCTGAAAAAAGTGCATACGATGCACGTACCCCAAACCTCGGTCGAAAGTTTTTCGCAGAATACGTCCTCGCCAATGGATTTTATTTGCAAACAAAGAGATTTTTGACACGCTCGTAAAACTTTATTTTCAAAACGAAATTCCTGTATTCTCGTATGTCGACGTTGTTGTTCAAGAACAGCGAAAACAATCGCATGTTGTCGTCGCATCAGTAATCGTCCGTATGTCTACCATGAATTCTATTATGATTTTTCGTAAAGAGAGAAAAAGACAAGAGCTCGCTTTCGGCAAATAATTTTCGGGTATACTTTTTTTTAGCAATTACGAAAGCTCGTATTTGGTATTTGATGAATGTGAATCTTTCTTTAGTAACACAGCAATGCACCACGAGAGTCTGGTATCATCCCAGTGCTAAACTTGGGATGCGACGGAATTATTTTTTTTTTTCGTAATGCCCAATTTTTGGGCACATTCAAGCTACGAAAATCTCTAAAACGTTTTCCCTCATATTAGGGACATGTAACCTGAACCTGCAAAAAAGATTTTAGATAATAATACGAATAACGGAATTTAAAATAAAAGGAGAATTTTCATTGCATCAGAACGATGTGAAATTCAAGATCTTCCTTTTGGATTATTGAATAACGAATTGATTGATGGCAACTTAATTTGTGGAAGCAAAGGACATTAGTCATGTTGAAAAATTGACGTAAGCGTTATCTAAGGTCTTGCAAAATCTTCCGGTCACAAGATCGTTGCATTGAGGAGATTTATACTCCGGACTTTTATAAAATGTCACATTTGATGGGAAACGCGGAAGTGGGCGTCTGAATTCGCTGAACTCTTTCGACACTTTCCGTTTCCAATGAAAAATTCCGGTTTTAGTTAACGCTAAATATATTGGGATGTTGAATAATTTCTCGCTATTTTTTTGGTGAAAATTAATGGTTTATTTTGAAAAAATATTCCTCGGGCTTTCAAACGTTTCAAAACTATTGTGTGATCAACTCCTAATGATTCTGCAAGTACAGCCAGCATCTGGCATGAGTCTTCATGAAGTAATGCCTCCAATTCAACATATCAAAATCATTATTTTTGAAGCGCCTAAACCAATCTCTGCATATTGCTTCCGACGGGGCAGGGTCGCTGTAAGTCTCAACAAGAATTCTGTGTGCTCCAGCTGCAGATTTTAAAAAAATAAAGTAGTGCAGTATAATTCCCTGCAAATACTCTTTTTGGCACAAAATTTGACATGTTTAACACTATGAAAAAAAAAGTTATTTACACTTTGGCGAAATGACATCCACTGAATTTTAAGCTTGCTTATAGTGCTTCTTTGTAGATGCGTTACCATCTTAACGGGCTATCCCTCTCTGGAAGCCCAATTTGAAGGGTCAGAATGGTAATTTTTTTTTCTAGTTACACAGTGTTGGAATACATTTTTTCCCCAGCATGTTGTACACATGTTTATGGTTACACGGAAACAAAAAATAGTACAAAATACAGGGGCTACACAGTTCGCATTGGACTCGAGCGATTGCACAGCGATATTTACTGAAACAGAGTGCTCAAAATACAGTGTGCCCAAAGTAAATTATTACAATTTCTATACTGTCCTCTTTGGACTCGAACCGCTCTACTGTATCTTTTACTGGAACACACAGTCCAAAATACAGTGTAGTCAAAAGTAAATTTTGACAGTTCAACACTGTAATATAAATTTAACAAAACTTGTAATTTGATAGTTGGTTAATCTGTATTATGTACAATGAATGCGCCAGTTATATCGACAGAGTTTATGTAGACACACAAAAAAGAGTGTATTCATAAAAGAAGTTTGAAAAAATGTGTAGAAAATATTTAAAAAATCAGTCACATACACAAAAACGTACCTTTTTGTAAATGATTCTCTCTTTTTTATAATTTCTTGAATTATGTCGCACAAATTTCAACGTTCGCATCCTATCGACCACGCACTACTAACTGGCAATCCTTTGTGTCCGGACCACGTGCCTCACCCCACACGCGAGACAAGTCCTAATTAGCCAAGAACGTACCTTTAAAAAAATCTCACTTTCTTTATAATTTCTTGAATTCTGTCGCACAAATTTCGATGTCCGCGTCCCATCAACCACGCACTACTGACTGGCAATCCTTTGTGTCCTGGCCTCGTGCCTCACCTTGTGCCTCATTTGCGTACAGTATAAAAATCAGTGATCGCATTTAAATTTTACAGTTGAATGTTTTTACTGAAATCACTGATGTATTCACAATATCAAACTGCAAATAAACCAGTGTAACTGTAAAAATCTCAGAGTGCACAGATTACGTCACGAACTGTCGAAAGAAGAGTAAAACTACCGTGCCACACTGTACAATTTAATTAATCACTCTGTACTCAATACAGTGTACACTGTAACCCTTGCAGTTTGCGTACAGTATAAAAATCAGTGATCTTATGTAAATTTTACAGTTGAATATTTTTACTGAAAACACTGATGTATTCACAATACCGAACTGTAAATAAGCCAGTGTAACTGTAAAAATCTCAGTGTGTACAGGAAAATTCGTCATTTTTGAAAGACAGGATTTACATTACTCTGTTTTACTGTAAAATGAAATATGGCACCCTGTTTTTTATGCGGTTTATACTGTGATTATCGCTGTTTCTTTTTTTCCGTCTACAATGTCATTTTTTCGGAAGAAAATCTTTAAAAGTTTTCGTGCTGCTGCAGTTGGCGTTGCAGTCCTCCAGAGGCGAGGCCCGAACGGCGGGATCTCTACCAGGCTCAAATGTACTTTGCAACGGAAACAAAAAATGTTTTCTTCAAATATATCCAACTGGCTATGGGTTCACGATCCACTTTTCAGAATTTCGAAAAATACGGTAAAAGAAAGACTCTCCAAAGATAACCTCACTTTTCTCTTGAAAAACAGCATGCTGAAGTCATTGTTATTAACAAATGGTTCATCCAGTTAAAAAATGCGATGGTGAACTGAATATTACTACTTTTTGAACGCTAACTGTGCAAATTCAAGTCAATAGTGTGAAAGTTACTCAATATATCAATCCCGCCTTATCTGGATATGTAGTTTTGAGATCATCGCGTTCAAACTCGACGGATCGCGGTAAACCCGGCGCACACTGTTCCACTAAAATAGGCGTAATTTCGTCAATTATTAGAATTTCAGGGTCCGGTTGGTCTTAAAATGTTCTTGAAAGTTTACACTATGACAATATGAAAAAAAAAAAAAACAATTTTTTGAAGTTGTCAGAGAGGGACACCCCTTTACATGCACGCAGTTCTGGTAACGCCATCTGTTGGAAAACGGCGAGAACTTTTTCAGCGTCCTAATACTTCTGTATACACGACAAAGAGATAGCGAGTGTGTGTGGGTGAGAGAGAGAGAGAGAGAGAGAGAGAGAGAGAGAGAGAGAGAGAGAGAGAGAGAGAGAATAGCAGAAGCTATGCATAGACGCGTGTAGCGCATGGTTGGAAGAAGTACGTTCGTTAATATACGCGCAAAAGTCAACGACGTTTGTGCAACCCTCCTTGCCCCTCGGTTTTTTTCCCTTCGTCGCCCTTTTCTTCTTCCCTTTCTATGTACGTTGGGCAAAAACGAGACGAGGCCTTCCTCCTTTTTCCAACGTGGAAAGCTCGCCCTCGTCCCCGTTACGTCACGTCTCTCTCCCCCTCCCCGTCGACCCTCGCTCATATTTTCTCCCTCGGTCTTCGTCTGTCTGGCTGGCGGGATAAAAAGTCGCGCAAAAAAGGTCAGACGGCAGTAAATAAAAGGAAGAAAAAAGCCCGCGAAGGAAGAAAGGAAAAAGAAAGAAACGACGAAACTGAAGCGTGCGCGCGAGAGAGAGAGAGAGAGAGAGAGAGAGAGAGAGAGAGAGAGAGAGAGAGAGAGAGAGAGAGATGGAGAGAGTGAAACGGAGGGGGAGAAAAAACTGTCTGACGACTCCCAGCCTTTACCACTAGCGTCGACCTTTCGCCGATTCCTCTGTGCTGTTTTTCCACATTGATACTACGCCTTTCCGATTCCGGTGGTGAATCAGAGGGGGAACAGGAAGAGCGAGGAGGGAAGCACGTTGTGTACGCGCGGGATTCCGTAAACACGACCTACACCTTGCCAGTGATAGACTCAACCTACAAGCACATGCGGTAGGGATGCAACCCCTCCTCTTGTCGTCCTTCCGGCATCCGCCTCTCTCTTTCTCCCTCTCTCTCTCTCTCTCTCTCTCCATCTCTTTGTCTCCTTCTCTGGGCTTTCCCATCGACTCCTCGAGCTTCGTTTAATGGCGGTACAGTGGTGGTTGCATCAGTGGCGTCTTTACGAGTCTCTAGCGCGTGGAGTCTCCTACTCGGTCCTTTGCTCCTGTTTTGTACATACACGCGGATACACTCATACAGGCCCGGCTGTTTCGCACGAAATCATTGTACACGCGTGCCTAGGCGCGTTCATACGCAGCGGTCACGCACACGCGGATGTCTTGTACGCTTGACAGGGCCCTGTAACCGCGACCGTAACTTTAACGACTGCAGTAGGAGCTGAGCTTGAGTCGGGCCTTCTGTGTAGTATGTGTTTTCTTCGTCTGTCTACTGCGTGCGTGTACCAAGCCGCGCACGAGGCTTCCCACGCCGAATCAGCCGCGTTAAACCGGGTACAGACTTGAGCACGAACGAGAATAACCCCGTCCAGACTGGACGAGCCGCCTCGCGAGGCACCCGAGTCGGAATTTTCAGCCGATTTTGCCCCTCCAGATCCGCACAGTGGTAGGATAAAGGCGGTAAAGTAGCTTAGTATTCAATATAAAATAAGCTCCTACTAAGGGCCTAGAACGGGGACAAATTTGCCTTTTCTCCACTTGCAGGCGCTACGGAGGACGTCGATTGGGACACATATACACGCACACGCGTACACTCTATTGCGCATATAGAGTTTCATATGCCTGAATACGGGCATGCGTAGACACACGTATATACCCGCACACATACATGCCTGAGCATACGCCAACATACGTATACTAGTACCTATACGTATGCATGCGTGCCTGCTATATCCCATGTAGGGTGATCGGTAGTGGCCAATGATTGGCCGATGCTCGACGCCAAGCTTGCCAACATTGGCACTCGAGCTTGGCCCGATCATCGACCGAGCCTTGGATGATAAGAGCGGCCCGATATTCGCAATCAATATTGGCCCTAGAATGGCTTATGAGAATCGGCCGAGCATCGCGTAGGAGTGCATTCGAGAATCGGCCAACAATAAGCGACCTATTATATAAGCAACAATTGGCGGATAATTGTGACCCAATATAGATCACCAAAATTGGGCCTGCACCGCCAAAAAAAAAAATTAATTATTTTTGTATTGTAATTCGTCATTACCTGGTCTTTTGAAATGATTAGTTCGAAGAAAATATTTCACCCCATAATGGGGCTCGAACCTTGAACTTCCCTACTCATAGCCAAACACGCTGCTTTTTTTTTTTTTTTTTTTTTTTTGAAAAATGTTTATTGTCGTTGATTATACATTTCTTTGGTTCGGGGTTACAATAAACAAATTAAAAAAAGCCATACATCTTTGGGTTTGTTGATACATATGCCTACACGCTTGTAGGGCTCGTGTAATTATACTTATCTTCTAATCTTATTGATAGATTTATCGTACTAGGAACTGTCACTTGTTTACGGGGTATTGTCACCATAGTGATATATGCGCACTGACGGGCACGTAGTAAAGTTTGAGGAAAAACGGGAAAAAACCTCAACATAATTTTGATTGTCAGTATATAAATTTATATCTTAAAATTAATAAAATCTATATATATTACAATATTTACAGGTTGAAGTACATCTAAGGATAACAGGAATAGTCTTAATATCTAAATTGCCGCAGCATGTTAGCTCTGCTGAGCTTCCATTGTCTTTTTCTTATGATTAGATTTCCCATGTGGGCTGAGTTGCGGTTTAGCCACCAATATCTGTCGAACTTGAGTCTGTGGAAGTCGTTGAAATCGCGAGTAGGGATGCCAAACACGCTGCCCCTATGCTACCGAGTGCTTGTAACATTTTAATCGCAGATATGGCATAAGATACCAAATGGATTCTGATCATAATTTGTATGACATAAACTATATCAATTAGTTAATATCATTGTGATAATTAGAGAGTGTTATCGAAGGACATGTTATAGAATTTTCAAACCTAACCTATATATATATAATTCTTCTCTCTCCACCTTCTCTACCCCCACAACCCGTTAATATGTGTGTTGCAATAAAGACAGACCATTAGTTCATTAGTTCAAGTTTACTTTGAATAAATAAATATATTTAAAATGAATAATTCCAATAATGGAATGCAATAGGAAAAACTTGATTTCACGAAAAATCTAGTTAATTCAAATAAAAAATAAATAAATAGACGCGGTTAGTTAATATTAATAGAATTTTTCTGTCAGTGTAGGATGGTTCATAAAAATCGGCAGAATATCGCGTATGAGCTCGTTCGAGAATCGGCCAACAATGAGTGCATTGATTTGGTAGTATATTTGTTAAGAAAAATGTCCAATGGACTCGTAAAAAGTATTTATCTCGTCTCTCAATGATTTCAACGCGAAACAATGAATCGTCAATATACGAATTGCGGTTCGATCATGCGTTACTCGGCCGAACATTGGCCTCGTATCGGTAAAAACATGATTGGCGAGTCTATACTTCGCCAAACGTCGACCTCGTATCGATAAGCCAATGGTTAGAGAGCCTATATTGGGCCGAACATTGTCCTCGTATCGGCAAACCAATGATTGGCGAGTCTATACTTCGCCAAACATCAGCCTCATATCGATAAACCAATAATGAACAAGTCTATACTTGGCCGAACATTGGCCTCGTATTGGCAAACCAATGATTGGCCAGTCTATACTTCGCCAAACGTCGGCCTCGTATCGACAAGCCAATGATTAGCGAGTCTACGTTTGGCCGAACATCGGCCGCGTATCGGCAAACCAATGATTGCCGAGTCTATCCTTCGCCAAACATCGGCCTCGTATCGACAAGCCAATGCTATATTTGGCGAGCGAGTCTATATTTGGCCGAACATTGGCCTCGTATCAGCAAACCAATCTTGGCTAGTCAATACTCAGCCGAGCATTGGCGTACAATTGGTTAATCGATCATCGTCCCGCCAACATTGGTCCAAGTATTGGCCGTTACGGTTCGATTGGCGAAACCTACATGGGTAGGGATCCGCGTGTACATGCACACGTGAGGGCAATTCCTATCAAAAATATTGTAACTGTTCGCCCAAGATCTATTCCTTCCACTTTGGAGAGTTGCTGGAGCTGCAGGGGCAAGTTTGAAGCGAATGCGAAAGGTTCGCTGGGTGGAGATAATGGAAAGGCCATTGGAAAAGTACGCCTCTACGTCGAACGCGCGGTCCTACCTACTCCAACGCATGATGATTGCTGAAAACTATCAGACCCCCCCTTTCGAATGCGACCATCTCCACCCTCGTTTCGTCGAAACAGGGTAGTTCTTCGCAATCCTCATGAGCGTGAATTAATTCCTCTTCAATTACGATTTTTGTTTTCACCCAAAAGTTCCAATGTATTATTATAAAGTTCTCCGGCCAATAATATAGCATCGTGAGATATGTCTTCCGAAGGTGTCGATGCAATTGAATTATTTTCCGTTAACAGCTTTTCATAATAAACTACTGCGTCCTTCAATCGCGATTTTGATTTATCACTGTACATGGATTCTTCAGGAATTTCCTCTCTTATTCCAGAAGAACCAGCAACTTCTTCAGTCGACATTTTTAACTTCGAATCGTAAGAGAACTTTGAAATTTAACAACAAGAAATAGGCACGTCTGTTCACGACGAAATCGAAAAATGAACTGCTGTTCAATTCTCAGACTCACGCACAGTCCTATGCGCAGATTTCCGTTATAATCCTAAGGGGACCCCAGGTGAAAATTTTTAGACCCTTACATGGCCATAAAACCAAATAGAACAACGAGCACGAATATTTTTCAGCGAATGAAAAACGTTACGTTCTTGAGCAAAAATAAATTTTTAGAAATAATGTAGGGATGAGAAACGTTTTGAATAATTGTTGGGATAACAAAAAAAAAAGAAAAAAAAATAAGATCCGAAGGAGGAATCAAACGCGAGACCTCCGGCGCAAAAGACCGAGCCCTCACCGTCTAGACTAGACGGCGGCTCGACAAGTGCCTGACATTTCAAACTCATAAGGCGCCTAAGAAACTTTGAATCGATTTTTCTCGGAATTTTCCGAGTAGTGCGTCCTACTACTTTAACCACGTGAGGTGCTAGGGGTCCTCTTTCACCACAAAAAAAATCGGCCAAATCCCCGACCCCACGGTCGTGCCGTCTCCTTGTGAGTTATGTTTCCGGCCAACTTAAAAAATGCAGTTTTTAGATAAATGCTGCACAGCCGCCATTTTGAAATTAATAGCTTCAAAAAAATTATTGTATACAGTCACTGATATGTATGATAGACACCCTTTTTTTAATGTCAATTTATTTTGTAGTTTTTCTGAAAAAAAAATCCCCAAAAAGCCTATTTTTCGGCCTCTAGAGTGGCCTAAGGCCTCAAGCAGCGTTGTACATGGCCGATACTCGGAGCGGTGATCGCTTAGCCGTGCACCGGCCGGCGCATCTACCGGCCGGCGCATCTACCAGCCGGCGCATCTACCAGCCGGCAACAGGCCAATACTTCTGAGACCTTGTAGATACTTGAGTAAAAGTATGAGACCTGTGGATACTTGAGTAAAACGTATGTACCCGAGTGGAAAACGTAACTCATCACCGCCTAGCCACAAGCTAGTAAAGTGATGTTTCGTATCGCCATTAGCTAGCCGTCTTTGCGATTGACTACCCAGCCTTGTAACGCTTTGGTCCTCTAGTAACTGAACACAAAAAATTAGATGGTGACTAGATATAAAGAAATATCCCAGGGCTGTATTATATTTCTGACCTAGCCATGACATAGTTTTTTCAGCTAGCGACTGGGAACAAAAAATTAGGTGGCGATTAGATAAAAAAAAAAAAATTGCGGCTATATATTTATCTTTTCGTGATTATTTTTCACATTATTTACATCATTGGACCCTTTTACGATATTCTTCGTCGTTCATTAATTAGGGTTATGATATTTGCGCTGTAAATATATTAATGGTTCAATTTTAAATTATCTCAGACAAACGCTTACGCCGTAACGTGGTTTCGAACCCGGGACCTCTGGGTGATGAGTTGTGACATTGTCCACTGAGCCAATTCTACTTGTTTAATTTCTGAATTTTCTAATCGTCTACATATGTTACACTACACAATGTCAGATTGTTGATAAATGGGTGGATTAACAAATGTAAATAACATTATCGAATCAATGACTCAATTGCGTTCGCATTGAGAGCGATAATCGCATAGAATTACATAACCTTAAATTGTATTTGTCCGATCATTTATTCCGGCCAGTGCGGCCACAGTTGGCAAGTGTTGACTAGGTCATCGCGAGATACCGACTTGAGGATTTTATCCATTCGCAACGTCATCTGTAACTCGAGTTGCTTAACCGACCATGAGCCAATCGCTCGATGGAACTACACGTATTCACATAGCCACACTTTGTCATTTGTGACCAAGATCGGCTGGGCAGTGAATAGCCAAGGGGTGCACAGCTGCAGTTAGCTGGCTAGGTCATGGCGAGATACCTACTTGAGAATGTTTGCATTCGCAACATCATCTGTAACTCAAGTTGCTTAGCCAGCCATGAGCCAATCGCTCGATGGAACTACATGGAGTCACATAACCACACTTTGTAATTTGTGACCAAGATCGGGTGGGCAGTGACTAGCCAAGGGCGCATAGCCGCAGTTAGCTAGTGTTGGCTAGGTCATGGCGTCATGCCCACTTGAGAATTTTTTTCTTTTGCAAAGCCATCTCAAACTCAAGTTAGCTAGCCAGCCATGAGTCATTCGCTCGATGGAACTACACGTAGTCACATAACCTTACTTTGTCATTTATGACCAACATCAGCTGGGCAGTGACTAGACAATGGCTAGATAACAAAACATTCACAATATTACTAGCTCATAGCGAACCAACCATTGGTCTGTTCGTATGAGCTCAATTGGGCGAGCCAGTTACTAGGTCGTAACTCAGACAGGCTAGAACAATTTCTACTCGGGTACACCAAAGAATGAGAAGAATATACGGCCGTCTATACCGGTACAGGTTTTCCACAGTTTCCCCGTACCCTCGACAAACGCGGCATAGTGTAGCTTAAGACGGCTGCATACGCAACCGGAAATTATGTTAGATTAGCGAAGTGCAAGTAGGGAGTGATAGAAAAGGGTTCAATTGGGAAGGGCAATTCGTAAAAACCCGCGAGGGTATTAGGATTGAACGTTGCATCGTTGGAGTGTAATAAAAATATTTATTTTAGTAGATTTTAACTACCAAAATCACTCAACTCTTTTTTATTACGCTTATTGGGAGATCAGCAATGAAAATTTGCAAAAAAAATGGTATCGTAATAAAAATAAGGAAACAAAAATATGAATATGAATTTTCGTTACATTCCGTCGATGCAAACATCAATACCATCGATGGCATGCGTTGGAACTCAGGAAAAATATGTACACCGACATACATCCGAATGTTCGCTTACCCCTTTCTCCCCTCCGTATGGAAAACCGTAATTGATGACTACCAACGCGTGCCCGCCTAAACGATATTTTGAACCCACTGTGTCTATGTAATGTTGACTATCAGCACCTAGCGGTTTTCAGGGCGATCTTAGACGTCAAATGTTTTCGAAATCACTTTTCCGCGTATATATTCATTTTCCATGATAAATCATCCATGATAAACAGGTTTAAAATACTTTTTATCGATACGAAGAAGGGTGAAAAGTATTCCGGGCCAGGAGCCTCAAGCTCAGTCCGTCCGAGCTAATGACGAAGTTACAAACAAGATAAGCACAAAAATGCTCGTGTCGTTACGCAGCTAGAGGAGAATTTACGCGTGTGTACACGTACAACGGCAAGTTCCGCGCACTCCACCAGGTCCATTCTGCGGAACGTATGAATTTGCAAAAAAAAAATCTTTACGCGCATGTTTTTTCCATATGAACGCTCGTGATTTCTGTGATTCTCGAGAGCTCTGCGTTTATGGCTAATTGCGACGCTCGTTCGTTCTGACTGTACGTACGTAACCAACGGACGATCCCGTAAAGCAAAACTTCTCGTGTTTCTTCTTCTGTTCAATTATTTTTACTGTTTTGTCAATACGGTTTTACGGGCGAAATTAGCGGGTCGTTGCAGGTTTCTTGACCCTTTTTTGACGACGGACGAGAAAAAGAAATAACGCTTCAAATTGCACCGGTGCGTGCGTTATTTTGTGGGCGTTTGTCCTTTTTTTTCGTAAAATTTCAACGTCGTGAAATTTTCGCAGGCTCTGTATGGACGCGTAAATGTGGTATTCTTTTTTTACGTTGATCAATTACGTTAATCACGTAGAGAGAGTACGAATATTGTTCGCCCACTTTTGATGGCGCTGAAGCATGCGCAGTTGGACTGCAACGATGATTTTTTTTTATGAATCTATTTTTAACGTCATCCAAAGTTTTTGTTTGGGTTCTTTTCCGTTTAGTAGTTTAGGTTACTGATCTCTGACTCCGAAAACATGTTCGAGTGATTTTCTTTGCCAAAACTTGCCAAAGAATGGGCTATTCGGGAACATGCTAAATGTGGCGAGTAGGGACTTCACCCCCAAAACAGTCGGATTCTTTCACGTTTTTCATCACTCAAGCCATATAAGCCAAACAAACTTATATCGTACGGTGGGTAGTGGTGGCTCGAAGAAGTTTATTGTAAACGAACGCATAATCTGTGCATATATTTATTGTATAGTAGTAGCTTGTTCCGATTTATATTCGACAAATAGTTACAATAGTAAGGTAGGATGGGGTCGATAGAAACACGGGTCAAATGAAACAAGTTGAATAACTCGAAGACGGTTAGGAAGAGACTGCTTTGCGTATCCGGACCTGTCGCTCAATGCGCTTCGCCCCTCGAGCACGTCGGACATTTTTATGTGGGTGCATCGCTTTTTCGACATAAAAAGTAAGTTTCTCGACTATTAGTATCTTGCGTCTGGCTCCAAAACTATTGTTCCTTCTTCAGCGTTGTTTACAATCATCATTACCATTCATATCCTAGTTGGGTTTATTGTGGTCAGTACCTACCTACAACATTTAGGTTTTTTGCTGTTTGATAAATTATTTGAAGCGAGGGTGTGGGGGCAGTTGAAACAAACGGTTCGGGGTCAATTGAAACGTGTTCCTATCGACCCCGAACAAACATTTCGTACGCAAGCAAGTTTTCCAAACCTTGCTTCATTTTTTAGATGCCAAGAAAGCGTCCGAAAAGTAAAATAATATTAAAGAACCTTAATATACCATCAGTGATACTCAAACCGAAATGAAAAGCAATAAAACTGATTATTTTGTTTCAAAGTATATTTTATTCACAACAAACATACTTTATCACTTCATACACATCATGAACAGTACCTGGATTTAGTAGAAGCATTAGTTCAATCAGCTGAAAACACCTATTTCAACTAACCCGAGGCCCTGTTTCGATTGACCCCGACACAGGGTCAGATGAAACGTTTTGCGAGGGTTTCTAAATAGCTTCTACCTAAGTTAAGGGCATATGAGAAGCAAAATCAATAATGCTATCATATAGCCAGATAGGGTATAAAATGAAGTCACACTAACCGAATTTCTCAAAAACGTTTCAATTGACCCCAGCCTACCCTAATAGTAGTGGTAAGAGTACTTTGGATTTTTCAAATAATGAATCTTCACAATATCAATTGCCATACCACTTTTCAGTGATAAGAATCGTTAAAAAAATATTCGCGGCGACCCGAAATAGTTTTTTTTTTAATCTAGGGGACCGATTTTGAGATCAATCCTGATTGAACATGGAAAGATAATAGAGGAATAGAAATTTGTCATTACAGGTGCCTGCTACGTTTTCACTTTGTTCTCGTCGCTTCAAGGGAGAAGATCCCTTTAGGCAGACGAAAATAAGCGAACTTTCATGATTTTTTTATGTCGAAACTCTTAATTCTCCACCATCAAAATTATATGCCTATATTATTACATCTTTTGATTGTCCGAAGATTTTTTTTCGTATTAATATTAAAAAATGGCGGCAGTCCCTCACTTCAGAGACGGTTGCTCCCTGAGTTGTACCACTGCGTACAACCTAGCGTCTGGTATATTGATCTAAAACATCAGAGCCAATAAGTTTCAGATTCCTAAGACCTACACGCTCTATGTGAACCCAAAAAATCCCGAGAAAAGTGAAAAAACGGCACGTTTTTGAAAAAATGTTCTATATTTCGTGAAATTTTTACTATAGTACTTTTTAATGAAAAAGTAGTTTTATTAAATAATTTTTAAGGAACTTTAAGGTTCACGTAGAAGGTAATTATATTGTCTAAAAGTCTCCGAAATTGAAAGAAGGTCGATCGGATAGTTTCCGCGTTATCCTGTACGAGGTTAACGAAAAAGTGGTTTTCAGGAAAACGCGTTTAAATTTTCAAGACCTAAAAATTTGGTGACGCAATGACCTGCCGATTATTTTGCGACTCCTGGGCCATAAAGTAGTCCCTCAGCTCCCTCGTGGAGATCATTGTCAGCTATAAGCTCTTCTTTACGTGATAAAGGGATAACTTTAAGCTATTTCTTTCACGAACCTGAATATTCAACAATTAACTGATTTCCGTCTATAATCAGGTACAATTATAAATTATAAACAGGTACTATAATAATTTGCGCGGAATTTTATATTCCAGTTTATCGTTGGGTATCATAATTGATTATGACTTATGTTTATTAAGCGCTACTGTAAGTTAAGTAAGTAAAATAAAGTAAGTAAGCGCCAATGATTCAGAAGGGCCCTGCTTACGCCCTCCAAAATATGGCCCTCCGCGAAAGGAATATCTCAAGCTATGAGCTCTTCTTTACGTAATAAAGCGATAACTTCAAGTTATAAGCTCTTTTTACATGATATGGGGATAACTTTTAGCTGAAACCTCTGCTTTACGTGATAAAGGGATAACTTTGAGCTATGAGCCTTTCGTTACGTGATAAAGGGATAGCTTTAAGCTCTTCTTGGCGTGATAAAGGGATAACTAAACCCTTAACGTCGAGTAACTATTGAAAAGGAGAAGGAATCGATATATTCTCGATCTCTCGTCTTTGCGAGGAAATCTGCTCTATCTGGTCTCTTAGAATGCCTCGGCTGATCTTGAGGAGAGACTCTGAGCAACGTTTCCCTGTACAAAGACATATTGAATAGTGGATTGTCGACGGTGAATAAATTACACTCGTGAGAGAGAGAGAGAGAGGGGGGGGGAGTCAACATCCCAGATAATATATTTTATTTCCGTTTAATTGAGCGCCCTCACTCCTTTGCCCTCCGGATCGTTGTACACAAAGTGTATCGGAGCCGAGTACGCGTCGAAATTGAACGGAACATCGGGAAGCGGAGCGTCTCTCTCTCTCTCTCTCTCTCTCTCTGTCTCTCTCTGTGTGTCTCTCTCTGTGTGTCTCTCTCTCTCTCTCCTTCTTGGAGTTTCTTCCGCGAGGCTTCTATGGGTGGTACAACACAACGCGGGAGTGAAGGAAGAAATAAAAAGGAGAACTAAATGAGAAGAAGAAACGGAAAAGAGTAGGAAGTGAATGCACGAAGCTTAGTTGGGAAAGAAGCACGTATGCCGATCTCGTGTCGACCGGAGCCGAGCATGCTTCTCAATTAATATTTTAATTGCCTCTGATTATTTATATCGCGATTTTCCATCTATTTATCTGTCTTTTCCTTGTCCGATCGGGAAGAAAAGAGAGAATGCATGCGCTAATAGAGGGTGTTCGGACTGCAAACGCAACTACTTCAACAGTCATCTGCGGTTCTAGTTTATGGTCTTTGGAAAGTTAAGCACTGCCACCCGTTTCCGGCTCTTCGACACTGCTGAGGTGATTTTTGTCGATTTTTCATTGTACAAGAAGAATGTGTTTTTCTTGGAAAAATATATCATTGGGACATTACCTGAGTGAAGAATTGTTTGGAAACACTTATTGGATACTAAAGTGGTGAAGGCAATCTAGTGATATGGACTAAAATATGTTTTTTTTGACGAATTTGGCATTCATACATACTAATTGCACTTGAGAAACAATTTCTAATTGTTAATAACCCGCTGTGATGCTAAAACTTGAAAGCAAAAAAGACTCGAAGTATGTACTTTTTTTTGACGAAATCGAATATTGGAAGATTGTACGAACGGAGAATAGTTTGAAGACACTTTGAAGACACAAAACTAGAGGAAGAATCTTCGTGATATCAATTGAAATGTGTTTTTCAGGTAATTTCATGTATATACTTATATGTTGTATTGAAAAAAAAACAAATTCTAATTGTTATTAATCCGTTGTGATGATGGGGCTATAAAAAAGGTGAAGGTACCAAATCGAAAATAGAATCCTGCGGCACCAAAACAATCGCCAACAAAACCTTAAGATACCTAATCGACCAAAATCCTGAGGCACAAACAAAAATGATTTTAAAAAAACATAAGGTATCAAATGAACAAATGACGTTGGAGTTTGCATCGTTGGAATGCAACGAACATGAATTACATTTAATCGATCAATTTGTTTGGTCAATTTAGGCTGAAACGTCACCTAAACGTTTTTACGTATTACTATTAAAGATTTACGACCTCAATTAGAAAAAAGGCTTTGGAAAATGGTAAAAGTGGAGAAATGGAAAAGGAAAAGGATTTAAAAAATCGTTGCATTCCAACGATGCGAACTGACAAAAAATCTTGACTCTCCGTGTGTACACTATGTTTTAGGAGACACGTGTCTTGAGGTTTTCGTTGGGTTTTTGGGTCTTTGATTGGGTCTTTTAGGAAATAGTTGCGTTTTCAAAGCTTGTTAGGCTTTCAAAACATCTAAAAAAAAGTTACTCACGTCTCGAAGTGTATTCTACTACATGGTCCAGAAGTTGCCAAAGTCAGAAGTTTAAAACCCTTGGTAAAAATTGAAGTATCGTGAAAAATGTGGAAAAACGGATGAGTTGTAAAATTTCGACGGTTCTTTTCAAGACCTAGTGTACACGCAAAGCGTTACGATAAAAAATCGACCAAAATCTTGAGGATCAACAAAAACAGACGAAAGACCTCAAGGTACTAAATCGACAAAAAATCTTACGGCACCAAGTCGACAACAATTTCGGGGCACAAAAAAAACCATAAAAAAGTCAAGGTACTAAAGCGACAAATAAAAATTACGTTAGCAAATCGACGAAAATCTCGAGGCACAAAAAAACACCATTAAAAATGGCAAGGTGCCAAATCGACCAAAAAATCTTACGATACTGAATTGACAAAAATTTCGAGGCACAGAAAAATCCCATAAAAAACGTCAAGGTACCAAATCGACAAAAAATCTTACGATACTGAATTGACCAAAATCTCGAGGCACAGAAAATCTATTAAAAAAAACTCTAAGGTACAAAATGATCGAAAAATCTTACAGTACCGGATTGACAAAAATCTCGAGACACAAAAAACCCATAAAAACCTTAAGGTACCAAATCGATAAGAAATTAAGTAAAGGTGCAAAAAACCCAATATGTGCAAAGCAAGACACAGTTTTGCATATCTTCAACTAAATTTTCCTAACAGACTCCAAAAAATATGTTAGAGTTGGTTTGGTTTTGTTTTTAGTTACAATTAGGTCAGTTACATACCGCGCACCCTGTATATTTTCGAAACATACGCATACAAATATATCCACCCGACTATAACTTCCGGCACGAGACTCCGCGTTTTTCTATGCAAATGAAACTATTTTTCGTCTCTTTCCAGTTTGCGAGATGTTTGACTCGCACTTGCGCGAGGCATCGTCCCACGCGACTTCTCTCGTGTTTCCTAATGTGGCATGCTCGATTAATTGTAACAACTCCCGATAACTAACGATGAACGATCGCGTGATAAATGGGATAAGTATATGGGCGCTGCTAATTACGGTGATCCTCCAGGATCGTCGCGGTTAATTTATTCAAACGTATTTCTGTTGTCGAAGATAGAATTGTACTGGTTGGCTTAATGGAGGATATCAATGGATTAGATCGTTTTAATCGAGAAGAATCGGAATCGAGACAGAAAAAAAATTACCACGTTCAAATAATTGACTTATTCTTTGTTATATTTTACAAGTATTGTTTCTTCATATTTATTCTCATCTATTCTTTTCATTATTTTAATTTTTATTATCTAGAATTTTTTAAATTGAGGTCGGGGATTTCTAATGAGGATAAGAAAAAACCGTTTGGGTCATTTTCGTATCCTAAAACGGGCAAAATAAATGTGAAAAAAAATAACTTTCGTTGCATTCCAACTGCAAATTTCAACATTATGCTTCTATTCGTTTTAACCCCTAAATTATTTTGCATTATTCGTCGCACCTCACATCGTAAATTATTACCTTACGATAACTTTGATTTTACGTTAGAATTCGCTGACAATTGCTCGGATACAGTTGTTGCGATTGTTAAATTCGAGAAAATGACTTATCGTTGAATCACTCGCCTTAGACAATATTTTTATTAGTAATCTTTTTTATTTTGAGTGTAAAATATGATACTAAAAATAATATTATTGAAATTAAAAAAAAAGTTAAATATCGTACATTAAATTTAAGATTTTTAACACGAATTGCTGCGAAGGAAACGATTTCTCGTGTTGTCGACGCAAGCCTCATACACAATCAGATTGCGATGGCTTTCTTTCTATGACGTTAAAGCTTGCATCGTTGCAACGCAACAAAAATTTCTTCTTAATTCTTTTTAATTACTCACAGTTTTTTTTCACCGAATGACGCTGTAGCCACTCGAAGAAATAAAAAAAAACTCCTTTCTATTGCTGTCCAACGAAGTTGCTACGTCATTTCAAACAATCGTTAATTCTCAATTCCGACGATCCTTGCAAATTGGCAGTTGTCGATTATCGCATACGCACATGCTCTCCCAAACGATCAATTAACGAGTTTAATTAATTCGATCGTTCGTACGGAATTAAATTATTGCTTATTATTATTACATTTTCGAAATGTCACCACTGCGTTCCTTTCCAATTATTTTCCCACAAAAGAATAATCAACGTGCGCGATTTCGGTACAAGCCTCGCGTAACTTTGCACGGACCCTCCGAAAGCTCGCGCCCGCTCGAAGCTATACAGGGTGTTTGGCACATCGACACAATTTTTTGGGGGATTGGGGGTGTCATTTGCTACTTTTTTCACCCTTAAACCCTATGTCCTAAGTGTCACGGTAATTAAGGTATGACTTTTTTTTAATTACCCAAAATTTCACCTTTGGATCGTCATAACTTTTTTATTTGTAGTTGTAATAGCACGAAGTAACTTTTGTTGTATTCTGCAATGTGTATTTATAAATAAATCATTATTTGATACAATTGATTTCAAGAAAATTACTAAAAAATGTCAACTTCTAAATTCATTATAAAAAAAAACTAAAAGCTATTTTGAATTTAGCTTTCTTTCAAAAAGTTCTCTAGTTTATGTCATAGAAATTATTTATATATGGTCAAAATAAAGAGAATAAGTTTTTTTTTATAATGAATTTAGGAGCTGAAATTTTTCATACATCTACACATTTTTAAGACTGGAATCTAAAGAGTCACTTTCTTGAAAGCGATTGTATTAAATAATGATTGATTTATAATAAACACACGTTGCAGAATACAACAAAAGTCATTTCGTGCTATTACAACCACGAATAAAAAAGTTATGACGATTTAAAGGCGAAATTTCGAATAACTAAAAAAAAAACGAAAAAACAATCATATCTCAATTACCGTGACACTTAAGGGGACCTACGCAAATAACACAAAATTTTTTGGTTTTTAAAATTCTTGAAAGTACATTTGTTCAAAAATATGTTGGCAAAATTGTTATTCACAAGTTCGAAAATTGATGGAGTTTCAATCATTTTAGTGAGAACAGGTAGCGCGACCGGTTAGTGTCCTCAGCCCCTACAGGTGTGGCATCGTTCACAATAGATGAAGTGCAGGCGCTTATTATTGTGTGAAATATAATGAAAATGAAGAACCGTCATATCGCCCGCGACTAGATACTTTAAGGCGTTACCTCCACTTGTAGCGCAAAAAAAGGCCTTTTTCATGAATTTTTTAAAAGAAAACTACAAAACTTTTTTAATCGATCATTATACCATCTTAAAGAACACATCTTGAAGAACTTTCAGTAATTGTTTTATTGAAAAATATTACATTGTTTAGTGGCAAATGGCCGTCAATGAAATAATGTTTTTATATGCACCGTTTGCGGTGACCAACATTGCGGCGAAGTGGATCATCTGAAAAAAAAATGCGGATGGATTTAGTCAAATATAAGTATAAACTAGTCTTTAATCGAAGGATTTTAAAAAATATTCATTTTTCACAAAATGGCGGACAGTCAAAGTTAATGGTTCGATTTTAACGAAAAAAAACGGCCATTTTTTGGCTATAAAACGGCCATTTTTTTCGAAAAAAAAATCGAACGATTAAAGACTACATTTTTATGTATTAAATAAGCCTGCAAAATTTCAAGAAGATCGGTTCATTAGTGTTCGAGTAATCTTGGTCACCGACTTCAGAAATGCCATTTTGAGAAAAACGCGTTTAAAGTTTCAATTTCAGTTTACACGAAGAACATTTTCAGGACATATTCTCAGATACTTATACTTCAAAAAATGCAATAAAAAAAAACGATTTTTTCAAAATCGCAAGTGGGGGTAACCCCTTAATGTAAGTATCACTATTCTAGAAAAAAAACATGACTTTATAGCAAGAAAAACGGAACGAAAACTTGAACGCGTTTTTGTCGAAAGTACTTTTTTCGACCTTATCCCAGCGAAAACTCAAAAACTTATCAACCGATTTTCAACTTTTTTGTTTAACATTTTTGTAATCGCCATGACTAAGGTAGTACGTAGCCGATTTTTTTAATTTTAATAATTACTATTTTGAAAGACTGCTTGAATAAAAAAGGGCCTTGAAAATAGAAAAAAATGCTCAAACTGTCGGCATTTTGTAAAAAAAAGCAAATAAAAAAACGGCTACGCATAACGATAGCTACATTTGTATAGATATCGATAAATCGTTCACTTTTTATTTACAGATAACCTTTTATAAAGATATCGATGGGACAATGAAGAGAACTTTTTTTCGTCATCAAATCAAGGCATATATCTCGCTTCATTTAAAAGATTTTTTCATCAAAATTGGTATAAAACTAGATGAATATATGCTTCATGAAATGAGTATAAACTCGATCCTTTCATAGTTAGTTAGTTCTATGAAAAAGACAACCGCAATTATCGACGACAAAGCACCCATTACGTAACCGAATAGAGGACTACAAACGCAACTACTTCAACAGTCATCTGCGGTTCTAGTTTATGGCCTTTGAAAAGTCAAGCACTGCCACCCGTTTCCTGCTCTTCGACAATTTGCTGAAGTGATTTTTATCGATTTTTTATTGTACAAGATGAATGTGTTTTTCTTGGAAAAATATGTCACTGAAACATTATTTGAGTGAAAAATAGTTTGGAAACACTTATTGGGCACTAAAGTAGTGAAAGCAATCTAGTGATATTGACTAAAATATGTTTTTTTGAGGAATTTGGCATTTATCACCTACTAATTGCATTCGAGAAAAAAAAATTAATTGTTAAGGGGCTATACTAGTGTGACACTTTTGAAAAATCGATTTTTTTTTGTTGCCTTTTTCGACAGTTTATACTTTCACGAATATCCTGTAAAAATGTCAAGGCCGTATCTCTAATACTCCCCGAATGGCAGCCTTCTAAAGGGCAACCGCTCGTAGGTGGAAAATCGATAGTTAAATCTTTAATCGCGTTTTTCTAATTTGCTGACATTGTAACTCAAAGAGCAATTTTGCGATTGACTTGAAATTTGAACTGAGTACGCTTGAATACATTTACTCTACAATGACGGAGGATATTTTGGATTGGATGAAAATTAACGATTTGGCATTGAAAAAAACGACCATTTTATATGCAAGAAAACAGACTTTTTTCATAACAACGCTATTTTGTTAGATTTTGTTATTTTTCGAAAATCCTACGTCATTGTACAGGAAATACCTTCCAGTTTAACGACATTTTTTCCTTTTTCGGTTTCAGCTACTCAATCGGCCGGAATCATTACAGCAGTGGAGGAACTTTTTTTTGCGCCTCCGAAGGCAGCGCATAAGTCGCTTGAATCTCAATATTTTTCCATGAAAAAATTATGTAATATAGGTCAAATATAGCTAAATATATTCTTAATTTTCCGAAACATTTAATTGAGTACTTTTCTTCCAAAAAATTCCCGAAAATCACCCAAATTTTCAGCGTTTACACTGGTATAGCCCCTTAATGACCCGCTGTGATGCTAAAACTTGAAAGCAAAAAAGACTCGAAGGTTGTATTTTTTTTGACGAAATAGAATATTTGAAGATTGTACGAACGGAGAATAGTTTGACGACGCTTTGAAGACACAAAACTAAAGAATCTTCGTGATGTAAATTGAAATATGCTTTGCAGGCAATTTCATGTGTATACCTATATGTTGTATTGAAAAAACAAATTCTAATTGTTATTAATCCGTTGTGGTGATGGGGCTATGAAAAACGTGAAGGTACCAAATTGAAAATAGAATCTTGAGGCACGATCGCCAACGAAACCTCAATTACGAAATCGACCAAAACCCAAACAAAAAAAATGACGAAAAACCACAAGGAACCAAATGGACAAATGACGTTGAAGTTTGCATCGTTGGAATGCAACGAACATGAATTATATTTAATCGCTCAGTTTTTTTGGCCAATTTAGGCCGTAAGCGTCACTAAAACGTTTTTACGTATTCTTATTAAAGATTTACGACCTCAATTAGAAAAAAGGCTTTGGAAAATGGTAAAAGTGGAAAAATGAAAAAGGAAAAGGATTTAAAAAATCGTTGCATTCCAACGATGCCGATTGACTAAGCACCCGTTACGTAACGGAATAGAGGGGGGGGGGGGGGGGGGGTAAAAATTAGGCAATTTGGCGTTACGTAATTTGTGTACGCCTCCTTAAGACATAGGGTTTAAGGTTGAAAAAATTAGCAAATGACCCTCCCAATCCTCCCAAAAAATATGTCGTTCCATGCGCCAAACACCCTGTATAAGCGCGCATTCGAATCACAAATTTCCGCGGACTTTCGAAGCTCGACCCTTCGCGGTTTGGATCCCGGCGTGTGTGTGCACCAGAGCGGGGCTCGTTCGTACGCTACCGAACGGGGAAATTCGGCAAAACGGAGGCGGAAATTCGGCAAACGGGTGTACGCGCCCGCCCGCACAATAATCGGTGCGATGACGACCGCGCCAAAACGCACGCTGCGATGCGTTATTATATAGTAGACGTCGCGACGAACTGGCTGCGCGTCCCGGCTAATTAGCGATTGCCCGACCCGTCGACACAGCGTCATTTGTTGACGCGACAATTGTACCTGTTTGAATTTGCGCAGGGCTCGTTACCGCAGCCCAAAACCCCCTCCCTCTTCTTGCCCAACCACGTGTGACGTCCAACGCTACGATCGAATGCAATAAAAATTGATTTTTTACCACCGGCCAATTTTTGTTGAGGCGAATTTGAGCTCGTAAGAATTTATGCCGATTTATTCTCGCGGGAATCGGTAAAAAGTTTTTTTTTCACGATCGTTATGGAAGATGTACAACGGTGTTGAAGTGTGCATCGTTAATGTACAGGGAAAATTCGATTTTCTTGGAGATATGGCCAAAGGAGCTGGTGAAAGGGCTTATTTCGGGAATTTTAACGAGTACAATGAAAGCAGTCAAAAATTGAGTTGGAAAAGTTCATTATGCATAGTCTTGAAGGAGGACAGTACTGCGATGGGCCGAAAAAAGTAGCTTTTTCCGAACTTTTTTTGTTTACTGGATTATTTATTTGGGATTGGGAATAAAGGTATGATTATGAAGCATACGTTGAACTTATTTCGTGTGAATTTTTATTTAAGAGAAATTAAAATTAACAACTATATTAACTATCAACTATACAACTATGGGGCCATCCATAAATTACGCCATTTCAAGGGCTTAGGCCACAGTAACGGGTATAAAATCGTGTGCGAATTTAAGGGGTTACCCCCACTTACGATTTTGAAAAAATCGATTTTTTTATTGCATTTTTTTTAAGTATAAGTATCCGGGCCCATACTTCTGTATGGGCCCGGAATAGATGACTCTATGTAAGTTTACAAAAAAAAATATTTTCTTCGTGTATACTGAAATTGAAACTTTAAACGCGTTTTTCTCAAAATGGCATTTCTGAAGTCGGTGACCAAGATTACTCGAACACTAATGAACCGATCTTCTTGAAATTTTGCAGGCTGATTTAATACATAAAAATGTAGTCTTTAATCGTTTGATTTTTTTTTTTTTCGAAAAAAAATTGCCGTTTTATAGCCAAAAAACGGCCGTTTTTTTCGTTAAAATCGAACCATTAACTTTGACTGTCCGCCATTTTGTGAAAAATAAATATTTTTTAAAATCCTTCGATTAAAGACTAGTTTATACTTATATTTGACTAAATCCATCCGCATTTTTTTCAGATGATCCACTTGGCCGCAATGTTGGTCACCGCAAACCGTGTATATAAAAACATTATTTCATTGACGGCCATTTGCCACTAAACAATGTAATATTTTTCAATAAAAAAATTACTGAAAGTTCTTCAAGATGTGTTCTTTAAGATGGTATATTGATCGATTAAAAAAGTTTTGTAGTTTTCTTTAAAAAAAATTCATGAAAAAGGCCTTTTTTGCGCTACAAGTGGGGGTAACGCCTTAAGAATTTTTTCGCATGAAAAAGTGATTCACTCATAAAATTAATTACACATCTAATTAGTATAAATATCACGCTGTTAGAAAATATATATATTTTTTTTTCGATGTACAAAATCGACGACTACTAATATTTTCCTTTATCTTTTTTTAGGCACTCCGCGGCGTGACATTTAGCATCCACAATTTTTTACCTAAAACAAAAAACAAAAATGCTTGTCAATCTACATTAAAATACCTAAAGAAGTACGTACGGAACTTAAAAAATATTGTTTTATTTAAAAGTTGTAGGTATTTGAACTTAAGAAATGAATTTTCAGTGAAAAATTTCGTTATAGCTGCTCATAAACTGCTCATAAAATGAAAAGTTTTCGATTAATCAGAAATTCCGTACGTTCTTCTCTGCAAAATGCAATTAGGAACATAACTTTTGAATTTGGAGTAAATCGAGTTAAAATTGTTGAAGTTATTTGTCACACCAATTGGAAAAAAGCTGTTTCGAGAAGTTTCGAGTAGTCGGCCATTTTGTACATCGAAATGAAAATATATATATTTTCTAACAGCTTGATATTTATACAAAATAGATGTGTAATTAATTTCACGAGTGAATCATTTTTTCATACGAAAAAAAAATTTTTAATTCCCACATGATTTTATACCCGTTACTGTGGCCTAACCCCTTAAAATATAGGGGGGTCTGGCCGTTGGATGACGGTAACGATAATTGGATTATGACAATAGGAAGGATAGGGTAATTTCAGGGAGGGGGGGTCAAAAATCAGCAAAAATTATAGTATAGTAATTAATTACTTTTATAATGTATATAAATGTAGTTCTCATTGTAGGCAGTCATTTTCCGAAAAAAAACGCTCATAAAATGACAGGGGTTAAATAAAGGTGTAATTTTGGCGAAATTTTTACTTATATTCAGGGGCTTAAAAAATACATTTCCAAAAAGCGGCTACGTACAACGATAGCTGCTACAATTACGGAAATGTTGGCTTTTTTGAATTGCAAATCGGACAATTATAGCTAGAGTTAGACATTCCGGCCAGGTTGAGAAAAATCGTTTCGAGAAATCTGCGTTTGCAAGTTTTAGGATACGTAAATCGTTGCGCAACGTGCTCTCACTAAATCGTCTGCACCTTGGTTAATTTTCAATATTTTATCTCGAAAATTTTCAACATATTCTTGAACATGTATACTTTGAGGAAATGAAGAAAAAAAACGATTTTTGAACCCGTGACTTTGGTGTCTCGCCTAAAGTCTACGATTTTTGTTCGTAATTTTTCAATTAATAATGGCACAGTTTTCAATCTTCAACGAAAATTTAAAAAAAAGTTATATACATATGTATATATTTAAAGCTATAAAACTGCGTACGGAAATTAAAAAATACCTTTTTTAAGCAGTGCAGACTTAAAAACAAACTTTCATTTTCGAGTAAAAAATCACAGACGTGATTTATTGACATAGTGACATAGAAAAAAGCTAATAACCAACCGCAAATTCCATACACAGTTTTATGGAGAATGCATCTGGGCAGATACCGTCTAAATTCCAAGTGAGTCGGGGGCAGATTGAGCTGAGTTAGGTTTCCGACCAGTTTAAAAAACATGGTTTCGAAAAAAAAGCGTTCAAAGTTTGAACTAACATTTATCAATTGATATTTCCGATTTACCTTCAACGAGCATCATACATTCGGTCTTCCAAATCAACATTGTCCTCTTCCTCTTCTTCTCTGGTCGATTTCAAAGATTGTCGGGCAGCTGCTGCAGCATCAGTTAGCGGTCGCTCAGAAATCGCACTGCACTGGGGCAAAAGCGATAGATGAGCGCAGCGGGGTGCCTAGACAAAACTTCTAAAAACGACCTCTTTGAAATTCCTCCGACTTATAAAACCTGCTGTTTCTTGTTTTCGAGACCCTAAAGCATCTTTTAAGCGAAAAAGAAATGAATTTTTTCAAAATCCTCGAGTGGCTATTATCCTTAAAGGGAAAAATCCCTTTAGACGCCCGAAAATGAGTCATTTTCCATGAATTTTTTTAAAGTGATAAAATTATCGCCTCATTTAAATTTTTTACATTATCTTATTACAACTTTCACGTGTTAATTTTTTTGAAACAAAACAAAATGGCGGCGTTATAAGGTATTTTTCGAGGCGTCTTTATAAAAATTGCTCATGTTGCAGCTCAGAAAGTTATTGATCGATCTGGCTGAAATTTTGGGAGGTTTCTCACGATAACATTATTGGAAGGATATACCTATAAAAATATTAAAACGTATAAAATTGAAAGTTAAGTAGGCTTTGTAATCAAATTTTCATATTTTCGACCATTTTCTCGACAATTTTTACCCCAATGAGGTAATTTATTTACGCGATAACACTTTAGGTATATAGATAAATATAAAACTTTAGGTATACACTTCTCGCGATCCGGAAAAATAGTGATTATAAAGGAATTAAAAAGGTGGAGGGCCGAACGATAGCCCGGCATGTACTCGACATGTGTGCAAAATTGCAAGTCGGTCGGCTCAGTAGTCTTCGAGAAAAATACACGCCCTACATGAAAAATGCTGTTTTTAGAAAAAAACGTAAAATTTCGTACAATTTCAAAAAACGTATTTTCGTACGTATTTAAACGTATTTCAAAAAACGTATATTCGTACAATTTCAAAAAACGTACAAACGTACAATTTCGAAAAAAAAAATGGTTTGAAAAAATGTAAGACGGTACTTCAAACATGTATAAATGTAACTTCGAACTACTAACACTGTAAATGTAACCAGTTTTCTAAATTTAATTTCCAAAATATCACCTTGAAAATTGGTGTTTACCCTACAATACGGCGTTAAAAAAGGTATTTTAAATTATGGAGGTGGAGAAAATAATGAGTGGTCTAACATTAAACAGACAAAAAACAAATCTGCCCATCCTTACATTATTGATATATTTACCGTTCACGTATGCCCTTCCTGCTCGTACGGAGTTCTTTATATTGTAGATACACACCCTTAATTTAATTTAAAACTTCTCTCTTGTGTCCATCATCATCCAATAATTATCATGATGATTAAAAAAAACATTTATATAGTAATATGAATAATAATGATTATTTCGATTAAAAAAAATTCTCTCGGATTTTGGCAATTTATCTTTATGAAACTCTCTCCATTCTCCATTTTTCCGCCCATTGGACCTTTATTTCCTCGTTCATTGGCAAATTCGAGCGAAAACGAACGACCCAACGTTGAGAATCCGCGATGCGCGATCAAAAATCGAACGAGTGTCGAACGCGCTGACGACATTGAAAATAAAACGCGATTGCCGCAGAGCAGGGGCTGATTGTTGTGATTATTTTATGAGTTACGACTTCGTCAATTCCAGTTGACCTATTATCCGTTACGCACGTGGCTGCATACAGAAATAATAATAGGGAAGCCGCGAGTGCGTTCGATGGGCGATCGAGCGCGTCGCCGCGAGTCTCGCGCGCCGCGGGGCCAACGAGTACGTGCGACGTTACCACAGTCGTGTTTTTTTGTTTCATTTTTTTCTTTCTATTACGCGTTTACAGCGGGCTCGCGTTCCGTGTGTCCGAACAAGCCAGAGAGACGGTGGGAGAGAGGGGGGGGGGGAGGGAAAGAGCGAAGAGCGCTTGTCGGATTCGAGACAGGATAAAGAAGCTTCGCGGGTACACGCGTTCTATTTTTTTTCTGCGATCTTTATAAAGACTGAATCGTACATTGATGTAGTACTGTGTGCACCGCTCGCGTAATGCCATTACGTCCATATATATATATATATATATATATATATATATATATATATATATATATATATATATATATATATATATATATATATATATATATATATATATATATATATATAAAATCTTACAGTTGATTTATCTCGAAAAATACTGCTCCGATCAAGTATTCAGTATAATAAAACTTTTAAGGTTCAATGGGGGACGTTAAAAAAATCTTTAGTCCAAAATTCAAAATGGCGACGTTAAGATGGCCAACATGTTTTTTCAACGGGATCATGCATTTTTTTCACCGAAACATTTATCAGGCCAAAACTAAAAACTTTCGTCGGAAAATTTTTTTGATAACGTTCATCATTTTTAAGTTAATGTACCATTTTTCGGCCGAAGCGACGAGCCGCAGAGACCTAATCCTTGTTTGGATTTGTTTGGGTTATCGAACAAACCCAAACAAACTCACATCCGCACACACGGGCACAGTTACACTAGGGATGTTGACGACTTTACCTCCTCGTTGTAAATTCTGAATAGCGCTAAAATAGTAAAAAATGGTGTTCTAAACAAAAAATTATGAACGTTATAGAAAAACTTTTTCTGCAAAAGTTGTTAGTTTTGATCTGACAAATGTTTTGGTGAAAAATTCATGATCCCATTTTTTTAAAAACATGTTGGCCATATTAACATCGCCATTTTCAATTTTGGACAAAAAAGTTTTTTTTTAACGTCCCCCTTTTAACCCTGAAAGTTTTATTATGCTCAATACTTGATCGGAGCAGCAGCAGTTTGAGATGAATCCGGTGTAAGATTGAAATGGGACACCCGGTGTGTGTGTGTGTATGTATGTGTAGTATGTATATATTAGGTGTAGTAAAAAGAAATCCATTAATTTTGCCTTCAATTTCATGCAAAAATAATGAATAAAAAATAATGGATAATGGTAGTAAAGAGAAATCCATTATTTTTGCCTTCAATTTCATGCAAAAATAATGGATTTCTTTTTACTACACCTAATATATTAGGACGTTGAATAAGTTCTCGCTGTTTTCAAACAGATGGCGTTAGCAGAACTGCGTGCCTGTAGTTTAAGATGGTAACGCATTGATAAAGAAGTACTATGAACAAGCTTGAAATTTAGTACATGTCATTTCGCCGAAGTGTAACTAACTTTTTTTCATACTGTGAAACATCTCAAATTTCGTGCCAAAAAAGAGTATTTGCGGGGAATTTTAATGCACTACTTTATTCATAAAATATCTGCAGCTAAAACACACAGAATTCTTGTTAAAACGTCCGGTGACCAAGCTCTGTTGGAAACAACATGCAGAGATTGGTTCAGACGCGTCAAAAATAATTATTTTGATGTGTTGAATTGGAGGCATTACTTCATGCAGACTCATGTCAGACGCTAGCTGAACTTGCACAATCATTAGGAGGTGATCACACAACAGTTTCGAAACGTTTGAAAGCATATATTAGGAATTATTTTTTTAAATAAAGCATTAATTTTCACGAAAAAAACAGCGAGAACTTATTCAACATCCCAATATATATATATATATATATATATATATATATATATATATATATATATATATATATATATATATATATATATATATATATATATATATATATATATATATATATATATATATATATATATATATATATATATATATATATATATATATATATTGGGATGATGAATAAGTTCTCGCTGTTTTTTTCGTAATAAAATTGACAAAAATGAGCTGTTTTTTTTACACCAGGAGCAAGGTTTTCCACTCTGGAAATCTGTAATCAACGGTGGTGAGGAAAATAGTTGTCTGAGTTGAGCTGGAATACCCCATACATTCATATATATATATGTGTGTGTGTGTGTGTGTGTGTTTGGGTTTTTATTATTTTTTTATTTAAAAAAATATTTTAAATTTATTAAAAAAATTATTCCTATATATATATATAGGAAAGATTTCCAGAGTGGAAAACCTTGCTCCTGGTGTAAAAAACAGCTCATTTTTTTCAATTTTGTTCCCCCACCCCTTTCCTCTTCTGCGGCTGCGAAAAATCGAAAAGTCGACTCAGCCGTTTTTGAAGCTCTGAAAAAATTAGCTACGTTTTACGCCTGTTTTGTCCATTTTTTCACCAAAGCTCAACTTGTGCTTCGAATATTCACTTTTTTTTCTGAAATTTCGATTTTGGATATGATTTTTCGATAGATTGAAAGCCACAAGAGACTTCCTCAGTCTCAACTGTGATAGTCACTCTTCGTCAGTTTTCACCGGGAAACAATCACCTACCCTTGGGGGTTAGGCTCGATTTTAATCTACCAAAGAGATTTGATATCATTGTTGTTTCATTATAATTATAATTATAAGCATGTGGAGACGTAACATTTATTGTCATTATTATAATTTTTATTTGATTATTTTTACTTTAATTTTAAATAATGTTTTATTTTTATTTTCATATGTCTATTAATATTAATGAGCATTATATAATTATTGATCAACATTAATGTTAGATCGATAGATTTATTCAGCCATTCTTGCCTCTCGGGCTTAAGAATATTACATGAATTTATAGCGGTTACACAGTTCTCTCTTATACTCCTCTCAGTCTACATACAATTTTGTCTTTGGTTCACATTAATCTCTTTTTCCCTACTACTACATTTCCATTATACGTTATCATCTTATACCCTTTTACTTACTTATATCCTTTTTGTCTAGTGCGCACCGTTTCCTCGAACATTCTCACGTATTCACATAGTACGGGCTTAATTTCTGCATTCAGCAGCTCATTTCATCCTGTCTGCTTCTTTGTTTCTATAAACAGTTCATCCACGCTCCTCCTCATATCTCCACTTATCATTTTGTTAAATTTCTCACATTGCTCTGCTTATATGCTCTAAATTCTCTTTTCCCTTTCGCAGTCTGCGCAGTCTGCACGACTCTTCTTCAAACCCTTTATTTCCCTCCCTCCCCACATTGATACACCTCATTCTGGCCCACTGTTCTTTATCTTCCCCCTTTATTCTTTTCTGTTCCCAATACTTTCGCATCCTTACATTTCGAGGTTTCTATTCTGCACCTGTCTCCCTGCATCCTTAGATCATTTAGTATTTCACATTCAGTTTTTAGCTCAGCTTCTAGTCGACTTGAATCTCCACCTATGCCTATTATTAGCATCGACTCCCCATCTCCTACTTTTCTAAACTCATTTTCCATTTGTCTACCCCACTTGGAAGGATTTCCATTTGCCCAGTTCCTTATTTCTCCACTCAGACAAATTCTTGGCCATCTCCCGCTACCTAGCGCGTGGCTACTATTGTCTACATATTAAGGCCTCAGGCCACTCTCGAGGCCGAAAAAAAGGCTTTTTGGGGATTTTTTTCAGAAAAACTACAAAATAAATCGAGATTACAAAAAGGGTGTTTATCATAAATATCAGTGAATGTATACAACAATTTTTTTAAAGCGATTAATTTCAAAATGGCGGCTGTGCAGCGTTTTTGCGATGACGTCTCTGTTTTTCCAGGGCCCACGGCCGGACAAACAACTCCTGTAATTTTTTAATTATAATGAGCCAATGAATTTTTTTCGATCATATATACTAACTGCTATAGAAGTACGTAGGATTTTTTCGATATATTGATTTTTGGCCAAATGGCGCACTTCGAAAGTGGAAAGTAAAAAATTTGCCTAAAAAATCGTCAGATAATTGTTAATAACAAATGAACTATACAATATGAAGAAAAAAAATCCTACGTACTTCCATACACAATGTATGTTTCAAGATATATTCAACATTTCAAGTGAATCGGTTGAAAATTGTCTGAGTTATGTTTCCGGCCAACTTAAAAAATGCAGTTTTGAGATAAACGCTGCACAGCCGCCATTTTTAACTTAATTGCTTCAAAAAAATTATTGTCTGCAGTCACTGATATGTATGATAAACACCCTTTTTTGTAATCTCGATTTATTTTGTAGTTTTTCGGAAAAAAAATCCCCAAAAAGCCTATTTTTTCGGCCCCTAAAGTGGCCTAAGGCCTTAAGCTCTCTTTCTAGCTTCTACCTCGATTTTTTGCCTCTCAGTCTCCATTCTCCACATATACGCCGGTGCGCTAGGACTTACCCCCATGATCATCATGTACCTCGCCGCCACCCTTCATGATGTTGAAGTTTGCATCGTTGGAATCCACCGAAAACCAACTCTTTTTAATTGTTCGATATTTTGTTTAGCTTCGAAAATCACCCAAACGTTTTTACGTATTCCAGACTTTCGCGAGCTCAATTTGCAAAAAAAACCTTTTATATATTTTTATATTAATATACATTTTATACAAATAAAAAAAATGAAAAACGAACAAAAAAAATCGTTGCATTCCAACGATGCAAACTTCAACGTCATCACTCTTTCGATATTACTTTTCTCGTTCCATCCCCAAGTTTCGGCACTGTAAATTAAAATGGCCCTCACTAGTGTGCCCTGTAGGTACTCTTCTTTTCGTGTCGTCAATATTAATATTTCATATTTTTTATAATAATTCAATATTTATTACTTTATTATTATTATTTGTAACATTCACAATAATTATATTATATTTTATTATTATTATATGGTAATCTAAGCTAGTGCAACAAAAATGACTGTGGGTATTGTAATGTTGCGAATGTCGAGACTATCCTAGAAAAGTGTGGTAAGCGAGCTGGCGTAACTCAGTGGTCAGAGCATTCGACCGGCAATCGAAAGGTCCCGGATTCGAATCCCGGCCCAGAAGGGTACCTCATTTTTCCCGAATAGTCCCTTTGGATTTTTTTTCGAAGGGTTCCAGCATATACACTCACCCCCTCTCTCACTCCCTCTCACACACATACACACACACACACATGTATGTTCACATATACATGAAGAAAACTAGAGGACTTTAGAACTATACGCAAAAGTATTGATAAAGACGATTGGAAGCATCGCAAAAGATTTTTTATTCGTCCTTGCCACGCGGCTTGACAATTATTTAGTCGTACAAATAACTCGCCGGAAGAAAGATATCGATAGTTCCTACAACGAAACCCCGAGCTTCCCTACGTGTGTGTTTATGTGTATATGAATGTCTCTCTCCGTTGGGAAGCGAGAAGAACAAATGGACGGGCGGAGCGCGCGGAGGGTCGCGGGGGGTCTAGGTCTTATGTAACCTGCGTCGTCGCAACGCAATGCAATCCACCGACGCCAATACACGAGAGCCACACCGTATAACGCGTGGATGTGTTATTCATGCGCGTGTACACACGTACACCTTTGCCCATGTGTATAATACATTTATACGTACATATCTACCATAGAGCTCGGATGCGTCGAAAGATTCGCGCCTCTTATTCTTTTATTATACTTCTTCCGTGCTCGCGAGCTCGGGTTTTTTTTTTTCGTTTTGCTTTTTCCTTTTTTTCTTTAACCTCCTCGCGACGCCTCTCGCAGACGCACGTTTGTGTTCTCGGCTTTTTTTTTCCCTTTTTTCGGGCGCTGCTGTCGTTTCTTCACTACTCGTTCGTCAGCCTGTGCGTTGGCCGAAGAATGTACTTTTTTTGTTGCTTTTTCTTTGCTTCAATAGGCTTTTTTTTCTGTGCTTGCCGGTGTTTCGCACTTGCGCGCGATACGGAAAAAAAAAGTTGTCGATTCCCATCACTGCGATTTTCGATCTGATCGAGAGGGAGAGAGAAAGAGTCTTCGTTGCTGTCTTTTTGACGATGGCCTTTTTACGATATTGCAGTTTATGGGTGGTTGACACGCAAAGTGAACAAATTTTTTTAATTGCCCAATTTTTTCGTACCAGGTTCAGACTACGACAATAATTTGAACGTTTTTCAGGATCCTTCTTGTAGATCCACAACGTAAATCGAGAAATTAAAAAACTGGATGAGAGATAAACGGAATAAAATTAAAAAATGATATAGATGTTTTTAATATATGGAAAAAAATCATTTAGAAGTCACAGTAAATAAGGAAGTTTCGAAAAAAAGATAGAAGCATTTCCGGTGCATTCTATTACGCGAGCTCCGTATATTTTTTTTTGCCGCTTCTTCCTTTTTGCCAAGATTACACAATCTTTGTAAAAAAAGGAAGAAGCGACGAAAAAAATGTATGAAGCTCGCGTAATGGAATCCACCGGAAATTCTATTTCGATTCTGTACTAATGTTCAATTCTATGCTAAAGGGTGTCTCAAAATGAGCTAACATTTTGAGATGCGCGCCATTTTTTTTGCCGAACATAGAGTAATAATCTTTGGCAACTGGCATCAGAAAGTATTGAGGTTTAGTCATGGAGAATTACACGATCGAGCACCACATGGAAATTGTTATTTGCTGCATTGTTACTGCATAGTTATTTCAGACGAAGTTCGTGCGATTTGACGCCATTACACTTCATTCTTTGGACTTTTCTGAAAGGAAAAGTGTATGCCAATGATCCGCAGACCATTCCGGAGCTCAAGGAAGCAATTGGACGCACCATTAAGGCGTTATCCCCACTTGTAGCGCAAAAAAAAGGCCTTTTTCATGAATTTTTTAAAAGAAAACTACAAAACTTTTTGAATCGATCAATATACCATCTTAAAGAACACAACTTGAAGAATTTTCAGTAATTTTTTTATTGAAAAATATTACATTGTTTAGTGGCAAATGGCCGTCAATGAAATAATGTTTTTATATTCACGGTTTGCGGTGACCAACATTGCGGCGAAGTGGATCATCTGAAAAAAAAATGCGGATGGATTTAGTCAAATATAAGTATAAACTAGTCTTTAATCGAAGGATTTTAAAAAATATTCATTTTTCACAAAATGGTGGACAGTCAAAGTTAATGGTTCGATTTTAACGAAAAAAAACGGCCGTTTTTTGGCTATAAAACGGCCATTTTTTTTCGAAAAAAAAATCGAACGATTAAAGACTACATTTTTATGTATTAAATAACCCTGCATAATTTCAAGAAGATCGGTTCATTAGTGTTCGAGTAATCTTGGTCACCGACTTCAGAAATGCCATTTTGAGAAAAACACGTTTAAAGTTTAAATTTCAGTTTACACGAAGAAAATAATTTTTTTTGTAAACTTACATAGAGTCATCTATTCCGGGCCCATACTTCTGTATGGGCCCGGATACGTAGACTTCAAAAAAATGCAATAAAAAAAATCGAATTTTTCAAAATCGCAAGTGGGGGTAACCCCTTAATGAAATTAGTCGCCAATTATGCCAACATGTTATTGAAAATTTCGTCGAAAGGTCTGCAGTAAATATGAAGGGCGAAGACAAAGAAATGTGGGCTAGACTAAGATGTGGAAATGTTGGAGAAGCGGGAAAGAAAGGACAGAGTGGCTGGATGTGCAGAATTTGCGATGAGCAGAATGAGACCCTGGAGCATTTATTGTTGTGTAAAAAAAGCGGAGAGATGGTGACGGAAAATGCGAGAAAAGGCGTGGAGGAAGGGCTGGAAGGAATTGATGAAGTGGCGATTATTGGGGAAGTAATAAATATGCTGGGAGGAAAAATACAGAAAGGGATTTGTGCATATTTCAGGGAGATTGAGGATGTGTGGAGTAAAAGGAGTTTGGAATGAGAGACCGAGAGAGGGGAAGAATAAATGGGTTTTTAGGCGAGTGGTGAGCAGATGTAAGGCATACAAATTTATGGATAAGAATGAAACGGCAGACATTATAAGATTCGTTAAACATATAATGTCTGACATTGTGTAAGTTTTGTAAAAAACTTTTTTAAAGTTATGCAAATAAAACTCGATTGATTGATAGTCGTTTTTTTTCAATGCCAAATCGTCCATTTTCATCCAATCAAAAATATCCTACGTCATTGTAGAGTAAATATATTCAAGAGTACTCAGTTCAAATTTCAAGACAATCGGATAATTGCTCTTTGAGTTACAATGTCAGCAAATTTGAAAAATTTCATTTCGAGAAAAACGCGTTTAAAGATTCAACTATCGATTTTTGCAAGACAATATGATAGAGATACAGCCTTGAAATTTTACAGGATATTCTTGAAAGTATAAACTGTCGAAAAAGGCAAAAAAAATCGATTTTTTTGAAAGTGTCGCACTGGTCCCCTTAAAATAAAAATATTCGTACTCTTCAAAGAAAAGATACGTTTTATAAATAAATTAAAATGTCAGGTCATTTTGAGACACTCTATATAATTCGTATAACAACAAAAAACTAATATACCCAATCGACACCGATTGCATATTTTAGTTGTCTTTTTTTGTTATGCGAGTTGTAGAACGGAATTGAAAATTCCGTAATGGTTGAATTTCGGTATGTTTAAAGGAACGTGGAATTTGTTGCAAATTTGCAACGGTGTCTTAAGTTTTCGCGAACGTCAGCGCTCTCGCAGAGAGAACGATAAAAAAAAATGGAAAAATCTTCGTTCGGAGCGATAGTCGTCTCACAGCTGCGAGAGTCGCGCTATTACACGGGAACATAGGTAGTGATGGGGCATGGGTGTGCGTCTATGTATTGCTTCGTCTCGCGAACGAGAGAGTACGAGACGTGCGTTATCGGCTCGGGAGGGCGATCGGTGAATAATGTCTCTCTATGTCTCTCTCTCTCTCTTTCTCTCTCTCTCTCTCTCCCACTGCCTCTCTTACTCTTGACTCTCCGTTTCAAAGTATCCTTAGCGCTATCCGCGAATTACGTCAGCGCAGAATGTCAAGGAAAGGAGAAAAGATTGAGATCACGATTGGGCATATCGAGAGGGAAAAAAAATCCAGTCAATGCTGAACAATGAATTTGCTAAAATAATTTAACTCGTTCGAACTCTGCGGAAAATCTTCCACGTAGCGAGAAATATCATTACTATATGTACGAATCAATGAAGAAAGAAAAAAAAAGAAATGAATTAAATGTTATAAAAAATACTGTACATATTTGCATTGAGAGAAATTATATTGGTATGATGTTCAAATGAAATCCATATAATTATTAATCACCGTTTGTCAATATGTTACGTGTTTTTTGTTTCTGATTTGCTAAGTTTCAACGTACTTAAACCCCTGAAGGTTTTTACGTATCAACGTAAAATGGGGTTACTTTGAACAGGTTTTGGAAGTTTTTTGTCGGCGAATTTTTTTACACATTCTAAATTCCAACTTTTTTAGTGCAATAGAACATTGTGTCCTTTGGCTATCAAGTGTATAAGAAAGTCAAGCCCCACCAAAACTACACGATTTTTTTTTATGCGTCACAGTGAACTCCAGTGTGGGGTTTCTTTGACAAGGCATTGAAATGCAACTTACGTCAAAGGTTATGGGTTACTTTGACATCATTTTGATAACAAAAAATTAATTTTTTATGCATTTTTCATGAAATGATGAACAACGATTTTTTACAATAAAATTGTCATCTTTATTAAGGGGTAAGGCCACAGTAGAATTTTCAAAAAATCGATTTTTTCGCTAAAACGGTGCTTTATCATCATAAGAATAAGTTACTATTCGATTTATAGCAAGAACATTTTTTTTTCACCGACATTGAGCGTATAACGTAAGCCCACCTCGGGCAAGGCCATCGAGTATATAAAACTTCACACGCGTTTTTCTCGAAACAGCTTTTTTCCAATTGGCGTGATAAATAACTTCAACAATTTTCACTCGATATACTTCAAATTTAAAAGTTATGTTCCCAATTGCATTTCGCCGAGAAGTACGTACGCAATTTCTGATTAATCGAAAACCTTTTTTTTTATGAGCAGTTTTATACGAAATTTTTCACTGAAAATTCATTTCAAATACCTACAACTTTTGAATAAAACAATATTTTTTGAATTCCGTACGTACTTCTCTAGGTATCCAAATGTAGATTGACGAGAATTTTTGTTTTTCGTTCTAGGTCAAAGATTCTGGATGCTAAATGTCACGCCGCGGAGCGCCCAAAAAAGATAACAAAAAAAAATATTAGTAGTCGGCTGTTTTGTACATCGAAAAAATATATATATATATTTTTTCTAACAGCTTGATATTCATACTAAATAGATGTGTAATTAATTTGATGAGTAAATCACTTTTTCATACGAAAAAAATTGTTCAATTCGCACATGATTTTATATCCGTTACTGTGGCCTACCCCCTTAAGGAAACATTGTACATAAAAATATAAAGTACCTACGATACTATCGTAGGTACTTAATCAGTCTTATAATTGTCATCGAGATCAAAATCAACTTTAGCAACATTATAATAAACTTGAACAAGGAATTTGAGCACCAATAGAAAGTTAAAAAGCGCACATATTTAAACCGTATTTTGGCGCTGTATTCAAGTATCCCCAAAAACTGTCAAAGTTACCCTTAATGCCAATATAACCCCGTTTTACACCCTTCCCAATTGAACCCTTTCGTGTCACTTCCTACCGGGGCACTGCGCTAATCTAACCTCACTTTCCTCGCGTTCACAGCCGCCTTAAGGTATCCCTTTCACGATCCCGAATATTTAACCGTCTATAGACTTATTTCCGTCTATAGACGGAAATAAGTTAATTATAATCAAATAAAAATACATCCCAGTATACTGGTAAAATTTCAACCCAATTTACCGAACGTTTAACGAACGCGACTCGATCGTCTGCCAATATTTTCTTACTTTTATCCATTATCCAATCTTGATATGTTCTCAGTTATTCATTATTCAATAATTTATCAATTTTTACTTGTAATTCATTAGGTTTTTAAAATTTCACTGCTTATCGTTATCGCTCTATAAGATTCACAAACCCCCATCTAAATGGTGTTTGAAAAATTAACATCAAACTCAGCAAACTACTGAATTAACATAACATCAGTAATACATGAGATTAGCATTCGAAAATAAAATAACATCTCAATTAGCTCTATACGTAAAATGGTAATCGTATTACCAGGTATATATCCGTATACGCACGTGCGCCCATTCTGTGCATCCAGTTTTCATCTTTACCTACGAATCGGAAAATTACTCGTCGAAATTGGACGAAGCTTTATTTCTGGATTTCGAGTTATCTCTGTATGAGTGATGAATCTGCCGCAGCACGATTATAATTATATCGATCTGGTCATATATAGCAACTTTCTTTTAGCCGATTCCGAGACTGCACTCGTTCGAATTGATAAGGGAGCTGAGAAGCCTAGAAATTACCATTTATATTCACTCGGTCACGTAAGGTGCCGGAGATATATTTTAATTTCCCGATTTGTAACGTACCACTCTATATGAAATTTATTATGTATATATATACGCGTATGTGTGTTTTTCTGCGCACATGCACGCACACACTTGATCCCAATCTCAAAATAACGAAGTGAATCTGCAGTCGACTCGTTTTGTCATAATGAGATTCGATCGATTGCACGGTGTGTATATATATATATATATATATATACACATGAAAAAGTGATTTTGAAGACATTTGACCCCGAGAACCTTCCTCGTAGTAGCTTTAGACAATTGTCAACATATTCATATAAAGAACACTCCAAACACCACCGTGTCCCACAATCAACGACGTTGGAATTTTTTTCCGCGTCTGCATAAACTTGAGGCCAAAAAAATATGATATCAAAGTTTGCATCGTTGGAATGTAACGAAAGATTTATTTTGAATTGCCGTTTTTTGATGGATCAAAGTTACAGCGAACTTTTTTAAGGTCCTCATTCGAGACCGAGAACCGAGAATCTATCGAAAAATATTTTGGATAACATTAAAAATGGAAAAAAGAAATTAAAAAAGAATTTCCGTTGCAGTCCAATGATGCAAGCTTCAACAGCATGCAAAAAGTCGATTCTTAGTATTTTTTTCTGACGAGAGTATTCGGACGACGAGGTCGGGAATTCACAAACAATTAATAGATAGTCTTGCCAAGGTAGAGCCTTTTTTTAATTAAAAAATATTGATAAACGATGGAGCTATTATTATTTAAACGAAGTGCCGCCGTTGCTGTACGGCCAATCGGCGTAGGTGATTCTGACAACTATGCTGATCTCAAATGAAGAATGAAAAATGTACCTCTGGAAGTACATTTTTGATGATGACGGATTACTTTTTTGATATGTTTGTCCATTTATGAATAATAACGGATTAAAGTCGTTTTTTTGGTCGAAAATCGAACGTTTTTTCTACAGCTTGCCACTTTTTAAATTTCGTTTGTTACCAGTATAATAATAAAAGTTTTGTATCACATTTCAAGCGTCAAGCTGTAGAAAAAAAAGTTCGATTTTTTACCAAACAAAACGACTTCATTAGTTTGTTATCCACAAATGAATAACCATTTGTTGATAATAAATTATTAAAGTCATTTTTTGGTCGAGTATCGACTTTTTTATCTACAGCTTACCATTTGTGTTGTTTTCGAAATTTCGTTAGATACCAGTGTAATAATACAAGTTTTGTATCACCGGACGGATTTCTGAAATTTTTAAATTTACGAAAATGGCAAGATGTAGAAAAAGTTCGATTTTCGACAAAAAGTCGACTTCAATCGTTTGTTACAAACAAATGGATAATCATATCGGAAAATCATCCCGTCATATGATAGAAGAGTTATAAAATATGCTCCATCCGAATTTAAAGTGAATATGAATGTTGCAAGGAAATCTCGGTTTGTCGAAGCAAATTCAGTATCCGAAAGTTTCGAAACCTCGTACAAAAGGGTAAATAAAGTTGCAATGTTTGTTTGCTTTAATACCGTTGCCTGTCTATATCGACCTGTCGAGGCAAATTAAGTATCCAGAAGTGTCGAAACCTCGCACAAAAGGGTAAATAAAGTTGCAATGTTTGTTTGCTTTAATACCGTTGCCTGTCTATATCGACCTGTCGAGGCAAATTAAGTATCCAGAAGTTTCGAAACCTCGTACAAAAGTGTAAATAAAGTTGCAATATTCACTTGTTTCGATATTGCTGCAAGATATTCCGGGAATTTCTTCCCGTCCTCTCCCCCATCGAAAATCCTGACGATTCGCGCGACTTCCGAACGGGTAACAATAACAATAATTAGCATAACGCGCGACAGATGCTTGCGTGGATTGTAATTTCGCACTCACTCGTCCTTGACGTATTTGCCGCAAAAAGCATGCAGGATGCAATATAGTGATCGTGTGATCAGTGCCACAACTGGCGATTGACCCGTCGACGAACTGCCAGCCGTTTTCCCTGTACAAACATTTCGCGGGGAGCCCCAAATCCTACCACATCCCTATAAGGATTTGCTAGGGATGCCACACGTAGGAAGCCCACATTGGAATCTAAGTGGATTACGTGCTCTTTCTCGATTGACGTCGTTCGAGAATTTTGGCATTGAAAATGCTTTTAAAACCGTATATGCTTGTGAGGTAGGCTGGGTATAGAGGTCTGAGCAGGGGGTTGGCACCTCCTATCCCTCACCGTATATAAAAATGCTACGCTTTTCGACCGCTTTATTTAGTTCTACCTCTCCCCGTGGCGCTAGTAGGTTACTGACAATATTCTTATTGCGCAGGCGCGAGGCCCGCACTTCGTACATAACGTATGCAACAACCACAACGGCGAATACGACTATTTTTACCCGTGATTCAGACGTTTGCAGTTTAAGGGGCTATACCAGTGTGAACGCTGATAATTTGGGTGATTTTCGGGGATTTTTTGGACGAAAAGTACTCAATTAAATGTTTCGGAAAATTAAGAATATATTTGGCTATATTTGACCTATATTACATAATTTTTTCATAGAATATTGAGATCCAAGCGACTTATGCGCTGATTTCGGAGGCGCAAAAAAAAAGTTCCTCCACTGCTGACATGATTCCGGCCGATTGGGTAGCTGAAACCGAAAAATGAAAAAATGTCGTTAAACTGGAAGGTATTTCCTGTACAATGACGTAGGATTTTCGAAAAATATCAAAATCTAACAAAATGGCGTAGCTATGAAAAAAGTCTGTTTTCTTGCCTATAAAATGGTGGCTCTTTCAATGCCAAATCGTCAATTTTTATCGAAACAAAAATGTTCTATGTCATTGTAGAGTAAATATATTCAAGAGTACTCAGTTCAAATTTCAAGTTAATCGGATAATTGCTCTTTGAGTTACAATGTCAGCAAATTTGAAATATCTCATTTCGAGAAAAACGCGTTTAAAGATTTAACTATCGATGTTTGCAAGATAAAATAATTAGAGATACGGCCTTGAAATTATTACAGAATATTCTTGAACGTATAAACCGTCGAAAAAGGCAAAAAAATCGATTTTTTTTTAAGTGTCACACTGGTGTAGCCCCTTAAGTCGATGTGCGGAATTGATTAAATTACTGAAATTACTTATACTCGTGTAATGGCGTGTATTGTGCGCGGTTGTACCTCAGGGTACCCGCGTAATCCTGAAAAGGTTCATTTTTCCACGGTACCAGCCGATCCTAGTATTCGAAGACTATAGAAAGAGGCTATAAATAATAATAGTGTAAACGCTGGAAGTGGACAAAAAAGATTCGAAAATCTTCGATATCGCTATTTTTAAAGATAAGGGATTGGACGTCAGATAACTTTATACGTATCTTATTATTCCAAACAACTTTTGTTTGAAACATTTTTTCATCGGGCTATGAATTATCGAGATACGGTGATTTTTAAGTTTTCAACCCCTATTTCTCAGGGTTGGGGCGAGTCGAGGGTCAACATTTTATTGGGGTTACTTTCAGTATGCAACCATCTACCTTCAGTCAAAAATTCATATTCTACGCTGAAAAGTGCTGGGTTTTCGTCTCTATTACTGGACTATTTAATATCTGTGGATTTTTTATTTTAAATTCTCGACCGGAATTGGTTGGATCTGCAAAAAAAAAAATTCGTGATTCCGTGCACAAATTTGTTGGAGAGTCCCAAGATGCACCCGCATCTCTATAGGAATTTGTTTGGGACACTGCACATACGGAGCACTCGTTGAGATCCAATTTGATTCTGCACCCCGATGAACGTCGTTTCAGAATTCCTACCACGTTCGAATCGAAAATATGTGAAAAGTCACGCGAACAAACTCGGCGTGTTGAAACATAACCTGCACGCTTCGTGAGCGCGTACGTGTAGCGTCGTACGTAAAAGTACAGTAAAATAAATAAACGATAATTACAGTGGACTTTCAGTGGTGATTCAAATCGATTTCTGAGATATACTTTTTTAAGATAAGATTTACACTTTTATAAGATCCACTCATATTGTTTTTCTAGATATTTTATTTAGAAAACTCAACGTACATAATGCGATGGAATCCATCAAGAATCGTATCGGATTCTGTTCGATAATGTGGGAATCCTTTAGGATTCGAATTGGATTCGTACATTCTAATGGGGAATCTACACGAAACTCCAACGTACGAGCATGGCGTTTTAGGATGGCGTATAAGGAAGTAGGGGCAAGTATGAAAATCCAATTGGATCCCTACAATTTCTGCACGACTCGTCGGAATTTTCATCGGTTTTCTCGACGATTCCATTTTTTCCACGTGCAGCAAAAAACGTTATTGAAAACACTCTTTCGAAAAAAGTTCGATTTTCGACCATAAAAACGTCTTGAATTTTTTGTTCAATATAAAGCTGTAGAAAAACTACTAGTCGTAGAAAAGCAGTAGTAACTTTTAATTGTAGATCAGAAGCATGAATATCGAACATTTATCATTACCGTGAAAAAGCCCATTTCTTCCCGACTTATTTGTCTGCGTACGAAAATACGTGGCGCCTGCGCCGCGTCTGCGCCGAGCGAGTCGGGAGAAAAAACGTACTCGTGGAAAATGAATTAGCCTTGTTTTTCTTTTCTAATTACAACAAGCACCTTATGTATGTGCCGACAAACGGCGTCGAGATGTAAAACAAAATGGCCGCTCACGCTCATCGTCGGGTACAATTGGATGCCCGAGAGTTGTCCTTTGACGATGAAAGCGTATTTTTTCGGGGGAAGCGCGTGGTAAACAAAAACGCGATGCTACGCGGACGAGCAACGACTAGCGAGGTGCGGTCGCGCGGCCAGCGAGGGGGGTGGGGCTCTCTAATCACGCGTCTTTCGTTTGTCACGTGATCGCGAAATGTAACTCGTTTTTGCGAGGGGCGGGAGGGGGGGGGGGTGTTAAAAAAGCGGAAATGATTGACCCGTCTTCCGTCGAAAACAGTTCCGTTGAACTGTTTTCGACGGAAGACGGGTCAATCATTTCCGCTTTTTTAATAACAACGGTTCGTGTAAACAATACTTCGATAACAAAACAGACGCGATTATACTCACAACGAAGATTCCAACGTTTCTCAATGTCGTTACCCATAACGCCAGTCTACGAGTTTTCGCTCGGAAAAGGTTTACTTCCGTTTTCCGATAAACCGCCGACGCGACAACGTAAATTCTGCTCAATCTTGCGTCCGTTCGGAGCTACGGGCTCAGTTTAATAGAAGCATGAAAACAATCTTGGGCAATGTACGCAGGGTACAACAAAATATCCGGTCCCGCGCGACTCGACCGACTCTCTCGTGCTCTCTCCGCGTGGCGCTGGCGTGAAAAAAAAACCACGCAGCGTAAAGTGGCGCCACCGCGCAGCGCAGTCGGTCAAGTTTTTTCGGAACTACAGAAGAAAGGAAATGAGCTGGCGGGTGCAATTTTTTCTTTGCACAATTTTCCGCTCGCTAGGGGATTTATACGCAATGGGAAGTCTTGCCAAGATCGAGTTTTTTTAAATTGAGAAATATTGATAAGTGGTAACTGGCGACTAGGCAGATCTCAAATGAAGAATTGAAAATGGACTTTTAGTGTAATAATAACATATTCGTATGGCCGGATAGCTTTTGCGAAATTTTGAAAATTACGAAAACGTCAAAATGTGGGGAAAAATTAATATTGGACAAAAAATATTGGGATGTTCCTTTCACAAACCCGAATATTCAACAATTAACCAATTTTCGTCTATAATCAAGTAAAAATACATCGCAGTGTACTGGTAAAATTTCAAGCCAAGTTACCGAACTTTGAACGAAAAATGACGACTCTAAAGATCGTCTCATTTATACGGCACTTTATGGAGATGACAGGCTAGCCACATTTGTATCTAATAATTTATACTCAATAACTCTAGATGCCTGATAAAGGGTATATCAAAATAATCCGACACTTTAATTTATTTATAAAATTTATTGGGAGTACAAACAAGTCTGCGCCGTTTGACAAAAGATGGCCCCACCAGGAGGCTATGGTTGCAATTGTCAGATGTAAAATGTCATATCGTAAGGATGGACATCTGACAAGACCATAACCTCGAAATATTAGCGATTTTTTATCAGCATCACGTAATTTTTTTCGTGCAAAAATGTCGAGTTTTGAGCCGAATAAGCGTCATTTGCGGGAACTCTTGCGCTTGGCACGAATCTCCCTTCACTACTGCTTCCAATTCTGCGTTTTCGTTTCGGCCTCCCGCCACGTTCTTTGCCTTCGACGTCAAACTCACCGTTCTTAAACTTTTGAAACCACTTACGACAACTTCTCTCACTTAAAGCAGCTTCGCCATATGCTTCTACAAGCAATCGATGCGCCTCAACGGCAGATTTTTTCAACTTAAGGAAGTAAAGAAGAATTATAAAGTTTCCGCAAATGACGCTTATTCGCCGAAAAAAAACCGACATTTTCGCACGAAAACAATGATGTGATGCTGATACAAAATCAGCTGTTGAGAGAGCAACAGGGACGAAAAAAACGGCGCTGCGCAAGCGAATCGTGTGCCTTGCGTAAATTTCGCAATCGTCGTTTCTTTCGTGTCGATCTTTCTTCCGGGAGTCGCGCGCGTTGTACTTTTTCCACTTCGAATCGGTTCGCGCGTCGTTAACCGCCTTTTTCTCGTGGTTTTTGTTTCGTCCCCGGGAGGGGGCGACGGGGTGCTACGTTTCGGAGCGTTCGCGGCGGATCGACCGATCTCGTCGCTGTTCGAAGTTACTCGGTCGACGAGAGATAAAAAGAAAATGGACGTCGAGTTAGCGTATCGCCAGTTCGCGAGCAACGTCCTCGCAATTATTCCCCTTTCGTACGCGCGGAAAAATTGATAATTCAACATTCGCCATAGAAAGTTACCGTTCGTTTGTGTTTTTATGTCGTCGTTCGGTCGTCGCGTTTTGTTTTCGCCACTGAAATAAATCCGCCAGTGAGGAGTATAGTGAACGCGTACCGGAGATGTTGACGATCGAGGTGAAGCCCGCCGTGTTCGGGGGTCGCCTGCGGAGGTCGCGTACCACAATAAAAATAAAAATAAAAAACTCGTCGCGAGCGCGCCTGCGGTGACGGAAGCGAACAAAGAAACTTTTCAGAGCCCACTCGTATCGTTGGTAAGCCGGCATTGTCGTTTGAGGCTTTTTCTCGCCGAAAATATCGAACGGTAGGGACGCTGGGTAGCCATTCTCGGACAGAAATTGTCATGGCGATCAATTGGATCCCCATATTTGTTTCTAGTTTCTTATAGGGATCCAATGGGGAATCGATTCCCCATTGGAATCCAACGTATGAATCCAATTCGAATTCTGACAGATTCGAACATTATCGAACAGAATCCCATACAAGTCTTGATGGATTCCATCGCATTCTCGAATTTTCTAAATAAAATATATAGATATACAAAATGCGTGGATTCTCAAAAAGTATGAATCTTTGCTTAAGGAGGTTAGAGCCGTTCAGTACAGGCAAATGATGGTTTATGATTTTTTTCTTCAATAAATCAAAAGAATTTATACGAGGTACAGATTTATTCTGTAGATGCTAATTTTTCATAAAATATATAATTAAAGGCCAAAATTATGCATTTTTATATTTTTATCACACGAAAATGAAAAACTTTTGTGTTACTACCAACTTAAAAAGGTAAAACATTATTGATGATTATTATGAATAAAACTGCGTCAGTGAATGTTTTATACAATACAGAATTAAATTTTGAGTAATTCATAATTCTGCCTATATGTATTTATGTCACATTATTTATTATTGCGATTAATTAATATTGATTATTTCCGAAATACGGCAACTTCGCGGACTTTGAGGTTGGCAGCAATGCTCTTCATCCGCCAGCCAAGATTCGGAATCTTTTAGCAAACCTTGATGGTTCAATATTGAATATATATATATATATATATATATATATATATATATATATATATATATATATATATATATATATATATATATATGGTTTATAATGGGCAAGACAGGTTTTCTTTCCCTAAATGTTTACAAAAGTTTAGTTTGCGTTAAGGGGTTAGGCCACAGTAACGGATGTAAAATCATGTGCGAATTTAACAATTTTTTCGTATGTAAAAAGTGATTCATTCATAAAATTAATTACACATCTATTTAGTATGAATATCAAGCTGTTAGAATTTGTTTTCGATGTACAAAATGACCGACTACTCGAAACTTCTCGAAACAGCTTTTTCCCAATTGGCGTGACAAATAACTTCAACAATTTTCACTCGATTTACTTCAAATTCAAAAGTTATGTTCCTAATTGCATTTCGCAGAGAATTGCGTACGGTATTTCTGATTAATCGGAAAATTTCATTTTATGAGCAGTTTATGAGCAGTTGTAATGAAATTTTTCACTGAAAATTAATTTCTTAAGTTCAAATATCTACAACTTTTGAATCAAACAATATTTCTTAAATTCCGTACGTACTTCTCTAGGTATTCTAATGTAGATTGACGAAAATTTTTGTTTTTTGTTCTGGGTCAAAAATTGTGGATGCTCAATGTCACGCCGCGGAGCGCCTAAAAAGATAACAAAAGAAAATATTAGTAGTCGGCCATTTTTTACATCGAAAAAAAAATTCTAACAGCTGATATTCATACTAAATGTGTAATTAATTTTATGAGTGAATCACGTTTTCATACGAAAAAAAATGGTTAAATTCGCACATGATTTTGAGAAATGGTTTATCTTGGTACTGAATAGCCGAAAAATTGATCTATTAATATAAATATTTTTTATCTCCGGTGTTGTGTGGTGAAATTAAAAAAAAAATTCGTATCCTCAGTATGATTAGTCTACACAATAACTATATATTTAAATCTTGGATTGTGGCTAACGCTCCAACCTCCTTAGAAAATTAGAAATCGCTTAAAAAAGTGTATCTTAAAAATCGACTCGGATCACATCGCTGAAAATCCGCTGTAATTATCGTTTGTTATCAAGAGACGCGGCAGCGTCTTGACGCCAAGTAATAAAAACAGCAAACGTTTACCCCATTGACGAACACGCCGCGTTCTCTTTCACCGGGGAACAGTGCAGAATCCAATTGGATGTCAATGAGAACTCCCTATGCGCGGTGTCCCAAACAAATCCCTATAGAGATGTGTATTTTGGGACTCCCCAACAAATTTGTGCGCGGGATTACGAGAGGATATTTTTTTGGAGATCCAACAAACTCCGGTTGATAATTCCAAATAAAAAATTGTCAAAATAATTGTCCCTAAGTGCGATGTAGTAGGATCACGGGACTCCTCACGAAATTGCTGCACCGCCATCTAGTAAAAGAGATTCAGTAAAAGAGACGAAAACCCATGGCGCTGAAGTTTGCGTCGTTGGAATGCAACGAAAATAATTTTTTTTCACTTTCATAATTTTTCTTTGGCAGAGTTGAACTACTGAAATGACGCAAATATTTTTTAGGATTTTTATATAGCGATCTGGAACAAATTTACGTAATTTCATTTTGGATAATAATAAAAGTGAGACATTCGAAGGAACTTTCGTTGCGTTCCAACGATGCAAACTTCAGCCCCATCGAAAACCCAGCACTTTTGAGCGTAGAATATGAATTTTCGACTGGAAGTAGATGGTTGCATACTGAAAGTAACCCCAATTAAATGTTGCCCCAAAACTCGCCCCGACCCAAAGAAATAGGGGTTGAAAACTTAAAAATCGCTGTATCTCGATATCTAATAGCCCGATCGACAAATGTTTCAAACAAAAGCTGCTTGGAATAATAAAATTCGTATAAAGTTATCTGACATCCAACCCCCTATCTTTGAAAATAGGGGCACAAACGGCGATTTTTAAGTTTTCAACCCCTATTTCTTAGGGTTGGGGTGAATTGGGGGGCAAAATTTCTTCTACCTTCATCTACCTTCACTCAAAAATTCATGTTCTACGCTAAAAAGTGCTGGGCTTTCCTTAGTCTCTTTTCCTGGACTAATCCGAAAGATCGAATCATCGCAAAAGTAACCTGCCACAAAATAAATTTCTAGCCCCTATCTTGTCTCAGTTCCAATAAGAACGATCTCCGACGAATGTGACGAGGGCATCGTTGCCAACTGAACAATCCCACACTGTTCGCGTGCAATCGAATTTAGAAATACAGCGTTTGCGTTCGACCGGCGCATACTTCACGCGGTATGACGACATTTTGTTTACAAATAGCAAATAGCGGGGCTTAGCGCAGCTTGACTCCGCAACTGTCGTGACCTGGCTCCGTGCGCCTCTCGCCAAGATCGACGTTCGATAAGCTTCGTAAAAACGTAAATACAACTCGCTCGCATCCTACACGGATGGGCTGAGGTTCCTGCGTACTTACGTACGCATTATCATCCACGAATCTATGACTGCACGACGTTACGCGTCCTTTTTCCCCCACCAAAATCGAGCCGAAGCTCGTTCCTACGTTCTCTTCAAACAGAGGGCACTCGTACAATACACGCGCGAGCTCGTTTCGAGGCAACGGCAGGCAGAGGCGCGCGAGATCGCGCCGCTGCAAGCCAACGTGTGAATTCACTCGGGTGGTAATAAATAGCTCTCGTCGAAACTGTAAAAGAAGCAATAAAAGATGATTTCGTATCGTCGACTGATATAGCTGTCATACGTGTACGTGGGCTCGTACGGATATGTGTGTATGTGCGGATTTAACTCGCCACGTGTCGACCGAACGAGTGCAACGAGAATCAATAATCATTAGTCGGAAGAGTGTGTTGGTTAGTTTCGCGACGACCAGCGTCATATGTGTACGCGAGGCTGCGTGAGACGTAGGAATAATAGACACGGGGAGGCCTTTTGCCTTTTGTTTCTTTTTCTCCTACCACCACGCTGTTATTACGGTTGAACACTTAATGTACACGGAGAAGAGTTACGTCGAGAAAAATACGATATATACATATATAGGGATGTTGAATAAGTTCTCGCTGTTGTTTTTCGTGAAAATTAATGCTTTATTGGAAAAAATCAATTTCGAATGCTTTCAAACGTTTGGAAACTGTTGTTCGATCAACTCGTAATGATTCTGCATGCTTACGTCTGACATGAGTCTGCATGAAGTAAAGCCTTTTTTAAAATAAAGTAGTGCAGTATAATTTCCCGGAAATAATCTTTTGGCACGAAATTTGACATGTTTGACACTATGAAAGAAGTGGTTTACACTTTGGCGAAATGACATTCATTTCGCCTTCGGAAGAAAAAGTATTCGGCATCGAATGTTTTGAAATTTCGAGGATATATTTGTGTATAAATTATATATATATATATATATATATATATATATATATATATATATATATATATATATATAAAATTTATACACAAATATATCCTATATATATTTATTGAAATTTCGAGATTCGATTTCGAAATTTCGAGGATATATTTGTGTATAAATTATATATATATATATATATATATATATATATATATCCTCGAAATTTCAAAACATTCGATGCCAAATACTTTTCTACCAATAAATTCCCGAAAATCACCTTTCTTTTAGGTAGTCACACTAGTGGTGCCCCTTAAAGTTTTTCTAGCAGTTCCATCGTTGTAATTATAAGTGTGCCTTCAATCTGCGGTTCTTGCACCATATGTTGGACCTTCCTTTTCAATTTCATTCGCCTCAAGCGACTATTGATTATTATTAAATTCTCACAGTAGCCTAACCCCTTAACTGGACCATATCAAGAACTACTCGAAACAAAAAAAAAACCAAATTGAAACAAACTGAGTCCCAGTAGGCCGCTACGGATATAAACTCAATTATGTCGAACTAATAGATTCTAGTTTAAGCAAATAGACTTTATTTTTACATTATAGTAGACCCCCAAGGACTGTTCTTCACATTCGCTTTTTTCGGATGCACTACTATATCGAATTCACACGAGGGCACGGGCAAACCAGTGCCGAAACAGGCGTTGAACACCGAATGTAGCACAAACTAATGTCAACAGCCGGCGAAACTTATCCCGCATTATGCGTAGCGACATCTCGATGTCGAGAAATTGAAATAGGCACAGAAACGCGCAGACTCGCACCGGCCTCAGGAGATAAGCGGGGGCCTTGCGTCTCGCGCTGTTCGTCCTTCCTCGTCGAGTATACGACAAAGTTCGGAAAGCTCGCGGGTAATATTTTTCGTACGTACCTGATAAATCATTAAGTGGAACGCGAAACGGCGAGAGATAAGCCAACAACGCGGCGGTCGTCACGATTCGCGCGTGTACCAGCGAAATCGCGAATACACACACACACACACACACACACACACACACACACACACACACACACACACACAATATATATATATATATATATATATATAGATAGATATATATATAGATATATAATATATTTATATACGAGGGTGGGGTGAAAAGTTTCCGGCCTGACCAAGAGATGGTGCCACTACCGAGCTTGTATGTACAGTTTCAGCCCAATCGCTACGTTAGTTTGTGTTTGAGAGCACATTGCGCGAGACGCTTCTGTTGTTTTCGTAAAAATGGAAAAATTGGAAAAACGTGCTGTCATCAAATACTTCCATTTGAAAGGTTTTACACCAAAACAAATAAAAGAAGATATGGATTCAGCACTAGGAGACTCCTCCCCATCATATTCAACTATTAATCAGTGGGTTTCTGAATTTAAAATTGGTCGTGTGAGCACCTCTGACGAGCTTCGCTCAGGACGGCCCGTTGAAGTCACAACTTCAGAGATGATTGAAAAAATCCATAAAATAGTGTTGGAAGACCGCAGGTTGAAAGTGCATGAGATAGCTGAGACCTGTAGGATGTCAGCTGAACGTGTGCGAAATATTTTGCACAACCATTTGAACATGGAAAAGCTGTGTGCAAGGTGGGTGCCGCGTTTGCTAACGCTCGACCAATCGAGCGTTTGCTAACGCTCGACGCTACCGACAATTTGGCGCTGTATAGACGTAATCCAAACGAATTTTTGCGTCGATTCATAACTGTTGATGAGACATGAGTCCACCACTACACTCCTGAAAGTAAAGAACAGTCAAAACAGTGGGTTGGAAAAGGGGAACCAACCCCAAAGAAGGCAAAAACAATTTTATCGGCAAACAAGGTTATGGCTACTGTTTTTTGGGATGCGAGAGTTATGAGAAATGTATCAGTGTTGATGGAGATTATGTTGAAAAATAAAGCAAAAAAAAATTTTAAATATCGTTTTTCTTGGTCAGGCCGGAAACTTTTCACCCCACCCTCGTACATACTGGGTGTCCTGTTATGAATGGATAATCCTGCAACGGTTGATAGGTCAGATCATATCCCACTATATGCTGAAATTTCAGTTTAGTAAAAGTCCCACGGTTTTCGAGATTTTGGGCTTCATGTTATTTCTTTTTAAATCATCTGCTTTTTTTCGCATGCCATTTCTGCAAATGCTACGAATCGACAATAACTAAGCAACTTTTCAAAAGTATTAGGACTTGGAATTAATTCGTAGCGTTTTTTTAATGAAAAAAAATATTTATTTTAAATGAAAAAATTTAAAAAAAATCATTAATGAAAGTATTGCCCCTCGCTTTGTCGGAATACCGTGTCGGAAGAACGCCTCGTCTTTAGATGCAATCCACGAATCGACCCATGTTTGACAATCTCCGTAAGAAGTGAACTTCTGCTCAGACAGGCTATGAGCCATCGAACGAAACAAATGGTAATCAGAAGGAGCGATATCTGGAGAATACGGCGGGTGGAGTAGTTCCCATTTAAGTGTATCCAGATATGTTTGTACCGGTTTTGCGACGTGCGGACGAGCATTGTCGTGCAGCAAAATGACTTTGTCGTGTCTTTCGGAGTATTCCGGCCGTTTTTCTTTCAATGCACGGCTCAAGCGCATCAATTGCAGTCGGTAGCGATCCCCAGTTATGGTTTCATTCGGTTTCAGCAGTTCATAATAAATCACATCCCTCTGATCCCACCAAATACAGAGCAGGAGCTTAGAACCATGGATATTTGGCTTTGCCACTGACGTTGATGGTTGGCCGGCCCAAACCATGACTTTCTGCACTTCGGATTGTCGTAATGGATCCATTTTTCTTCACCAGTGCCAATTCGATGCAAAAAACCGGGAATTAAAACTCCCGCAAAAACACTTTATTCGGCAAAAATGTTGAAATATTCAATAAATTATAAAGTGTTATTTACGATTCAAAAAGAGGTTATGGACAACAAATGACGTTCAATGATAGCTGCTTCACGATGAATATATTACTGTCGGTAACAACGGAATACTGTACTACCTACGCCATCTCTTGTAAAACGCTACGAATTAATTCAAACACCTAATAATTGGCACGATATGCGTAGTACATTTTTTTTTACACCGCAGGCCATCAAAGTCAGAAGTTCGAATTGGTTTGAATGAAAATTCTGCATAAGATCTTTTTTCATAAAGTTTCTTTAACATTTAAAGTTAAAAAGAAGACTTTTATAGATAAAACAAATAACCAAGAGTATTTAAAAAAAAACCGGATCAAAAAAAGTTATCATTTGTATAAATGGCATGCGAAAAAACCAAAAGCAGATCATTTTTTATCACGCAAACCGTGGGACTTTTACTAAATTGAAATTCCATGATATAGTAGGGCATGATCTGACCTATCGACAGTTACAGGATTATCCATTCACAACAGGACACCCTGTGTATATATAAGCATCGATATTCCGGCTATCGTGCCTTACCGTCGCTTTACGAGCTAGAGGGAAACATTGCCAAAAATCGCCACGAATCTCGCAAGAAACGACCAATTTTTTCGCTCACCTCTCCGTCCATCTCGCAATTCTCGAAGATTCGCCAAAAAGGTCCACGTATTCCATCGGATCGATGAGAAGGGCGCAGGAGCATCGAGTAAAGAGATCGCGCAATGCGAACTAATAAAAAATGACGAATAAAGACATTGGCGTAGCCAGGAGGGGGCAAGGGTGGGCTCCCCCCCCCCAGAAATCCCGCTGTGCATCCAGAAAAAAATCGATTCCAAATACTTAAATTTAAATAACCGATAAATTTTGTTTTTTGTACCCAAGCAAGCATAAAGAAATAATTTAATAAAAATTGAACTATTTTCTTCGTCGTATTTCGTAACTTGTATAAACAGTAGCTTTTTGATTACGTAAATTACATAGATATTTCAATTTCATTATTCGTTAACTGTGGGCAAAAGCCCATTGCCGGCCGATATGCAACCAGAAGAATACTAAAAGATCAACATTTACTACCGAATAATAATATCATTGTAAAACTAGAATGCCTATTTGAGAATCTACCAGTAGGTCATGCAGTTGACCCATTTTTCAAATTAATATTTTAAATAAGAACGGAGAGGATTTTATAATATTTTATTTTAACCCTCAATTCGTGAAGGTATTTGAGGCACTTAATCCCGTGGAACTGGGTCGTTTTCGTTTTTGCACTACCAATCCAACAATTATCAATTAAAAAAATCTGAAAACATTCATCGTCAATCTTTAGGCCATACTTCTCAAGGGAAAAAAGGTTTTTTTTCTTTCTTATTTTTAATATATATATTTTGCTTCATTAAATATTAAGCAACCTGCGAAGAAAATGATTTTGGGCAGGATGAAAACGACCCAGGTTCACGGATTGAGAGTTAAAAATCTTAATAGTCGATTCGTCAGCCTTGGGAGCTGAAGCAATGGTCACGAAAAGCATCATTTCAGTTTAAAGTGATAAAATAAATGCTGTAAATTCTAGGAGGGAGATATCTAGGCGAGGAAAGAAATGCTGATTTTCAAGTTTTTTTAAAGGAAAGATTTCTTAGCCATTTTTGAGACTTAGGGTATGTTTTATTCTACGGGAGTAATGTGAAAAAAAAACCAATGAAGATTTTTTTCCATTAACACTCGTACGCAGAATATGAACCAAGAGAAAGTGAGAAATATTGAAAATCGATGAAATGGTACGCTTTAGCACACTATGATTGAATTTTCCGAAAAAGGCTACATCTTGCAATGAAAAAATACTTTTTTTTTTCAATTTTCAGAAACATTTAGGGTCATATTTTAGACAATAAGGCTAGAAAAATTTATACCAAATTTCATCGGAATCGGTCGATTAGTTTTTAACTATACGTCACGCCAGTTTTGAAAAGTAATAATAAAATACCATGTAACACCGAAAAGCAGTAATAAAACATACACTTAGTCTCGAAAATGGTGAAAAAACTTTCCTTAAAAAAATGATTAAAAACAACAATTTTTTCCTCCCCTAAAGGTATCTCCCCCCTTGGATTTACAGCATTTTTTTCATCTCGTTCAAATGAAATGATGTTTTTCATGACCATTGCTTCAGCTTTTAAGGCTGACGTATCAACTATTAAGATTTCAAAAATGATTATTGATAAAATCCTCTCCGTTCTTCATATTCAATTTAAAAAATTAGTCAACTGCGTGACCTACCGGTAGATTCTCAAATCGGCGTTTTAGCTTTACAATGATAATGTCTTTATATTACACATGATATTTACTTGATACTAAACGTTGATCTTTCATCTTTTCCCCTCATCTTTTATTCATCTTTCCCCCCTTAAAAAACCATATAAAAATGGAGTACTGCCCTAACTTACCTAATTTTTTCCAAACAGCAACAGTCTCCCAGTGAACTCCGCTGGCTGTGAGAGGAGTTTTTCTGCCCTGGACGGATAAAAACGTGGCTTAGAAGCACCATGCTTCAGGAGCGATTCTCACATGTGTCACGGCTAAACATAGAAAATTACATTACTGAAAAAGAAATTCCTACTAATGAAGTATTTCGCCGGTTTGCAGGAAAAATATAGAAAACTAAAACTTATTTGATTGAGCACCCACTGAAAGTAAAGTTCAAAGACTGGTAACTGCATTACAGAAAGATGAAAAATTAGTTCATTATATTTTGAGCTATTGCAAGAGTTTGATGTTAATGTTACCATCGACGTGTGATTAAAGCTTCTTATTTTCTGTGCGGTACGTAATTATCGACTTTTATGTAAATAAAAAAATAGATGTTTTTGAACAAAAACATTTTTTTCACCTCGTCCCCCAAATTCTGGCTACGCCCATTCATAAACATCGACTAAAAAAAAACACAAATTAAACAAGACCTTAAAACGACGCCGTACGAAGTAAAAGTGTCCGAAAATGCAGGAAAAAAAAGTGTCACCTCCTTTAAATCTCGACAGCGGAGCCTTCGAAACACAACCACCTTCCACGATCGTCCCGCGATCGCTGACTCCCGAGGCTTCTTTTCCCCATTTGCAGAAGCCACGAAACAAGTCCGATAAAATCCCCACAAATCCCGCTTACGAAAGATCGAACGAGTCCAGGTCTCGTTCGTCTCTCGTTTTCTTACGAAAAGCGCCCAAACAAAACAAACAAAAAAGAAACGAAACGAAAACGAAAAAAAAAAACATTGCAGCAGGGTTTGCCGGGGCAGTTCAGACATGGGAAGTGAGCATTACTGCCTGAGGTGGAACAATCATCAGAGCAACTTGCTGGGTGTGTTCAGTCAGCTACTCGAGTCGGAATCGTTGGTTGACGTGACGCTGGCGTGCACGGAGGGACCTTCGATACGAGCTCACAAGGTTGTCCTCTCCGCGTGCTCCAGCTACTTTCAGGCGCTCTTTCTCGATCATCCGAATCGTCATCCAATCGTAATACTGAAGGACGTGCGTTTTACGGAATTGCGAACCCTCGTTGACTTCATGTACAAGGGGGAGGTTAATGTCGAGTACTGCCAGTTGTCGGCCCTCCTAAAGACCGCCGAGAGCCTCAAGGTCAAGGGCCTGGCGGACATGACGAGCATCAACTCGGGCTGCTCGACGACGAGGGAGGAGCCTCAAGTGACCCATCAGCAACAACAGATGTCACATCAGCAGCAACAACACGCGGAATGCGCGAGAGAGAGGGAGAAGGACAAGGAGAGAGAGAAAGAGTGCACGGCGGCGTCAATGTCGATGACGACGACCACCACGACGACAACCACGACGACCCTCAACGCCGCCTCCGCGTCCGCGTCGTCATCGAGCAATCCTACCAATCCTATCGACTGTAACGACCATCATCACCATCACCACCAGCAACAACAACCTCAGCAACACTTGCAACAACAGCAACAACAACTGGCCCTTCAACATCAAACTGCCGCGCTCGCGGCATCGGTTGCCGCCGCGAGTAGCGAAACGGTCGAGGCCGTCGACATGACCGATTGTCCAGGCTCACCGATCGGCCCACCAAGCCCTTGTCCCGGACCCCTCGCCCTTGACCGACCCAGGCGAGACTCCGAGGACGCCGTCAGTTTAGAAGAGACCAGAGGTTCACTTAGCCCAATATCCGTTCATAGCGGACCAAGCGACATGAGTCTTAGTAACAATAATGCCAATGCCACCGGTGTTTTGCCACTTAATCTACCACAGAGCAGACTTCCGTCCCCACACAGTACAGAACCACTCGCCGGACCATCCGGACTACCTCCGGTTCAACAAGTTCCTCTTGTAAGTACTCTACATCTATCTATCTCACTCTCTTCGTGAGATTGAAGCTTGCTTCGTTGGAATGCAACGGAAATGATTCTTTTTCAATCGCTCAAATGTCTTTTGCCATATCGTCGGTGATGTTGCGAAACGTTGTGCTTTGTTATGTCTTCGTGAACATTTTTATTCTGAACGCATCCGTAAAACGTTCTATGCACTGAGAAACAAAAATTCATTGATCCTTCGGACTGAACGTTCTATGCACTGAGAAACAAAAAATCATTGGTGTTGTTGAATGAAATTTCGTTGATTCAATTGTAAAATTCTCGGTGTAAATAATCGGATTTATCAGTCCATATACAAAACGCTATTGACTTTGATAAACATGATAAAATTGAAAGCTTTTTTTTCATTCAAGACATATTGTTAGCCGAGAACAATATATTATTGAAACTATCTAAAAAATTATCGCAAACAAATTATATAGTTTTTAATGCATTCAATGCATTTTCAATGATTCAGATAAAATTTCTATTGAGTAAATGTGTTATTTTATTTTTTTCACCATATCCGATATTGATTTTCAAGTACATTATTCGTCAAAATATCAATATTTTATTTTGATTGAAAAATATTAAGCGAATGTCTGAATTGGTTGAAAAATTATGCGAAAATAAAATTTGTTTCTTGCGCATTTGGTTGAAAAAATTCGACGAAATCATGGCCGAGCGCCGCTGAAATTATGAGTGTGAGGAATCGTGTAGTTGTCGGAGTAACCGCTAGAAGCCGCAGGCGCGCTCCTTTCTCGTAAGCGTAGCGCGAACCAAAAATCTACTTAACGGAGACTTTGTCCTTGGAGTGCCATATTTCAGGTGTTTACATTTTATTTTTTTTTAAGGAAACGAGTAAAGCTTTTTAAGTGCGGTTTTTTTCTTGCTTTTATGCTTTTAACAGAACGTTAAAAAAAATATTTTTGAAAAAAAAACCAAAATGGCGGCCGTTGCAGCTCCGCGAAAACAGGTCCTCAAATCGCGGGAGGTAAACGGCTGACATCACTGCCCCCTCTTTGTTGATCTGAAACACAAATTCAAAGCATATTATCAATCTGTGACCCTTTGGTCATGGAATGACGGATGGGTTTTTCGTTTAGTACAAATTTCGGAAAATGGCGGCAATTGAAAAAAAAATCGTATTTTCGCGTTTTTTTCGCATAAAAAGATAAATAATAAATGCAAAAATGTATCTATCGAAAAAACGATCCGTCATTCCGTGAAGACATATTTTCTGAGTATGCTCTCCAAATTTCAGGTCGATATGTTAATTACAGCGGTCAGGAGAATGTCAGCCATTTTTAAAAACGTGTTTTCGAGAAAAACGCGTTTAAAGTTTTGTAATGTGTTTACACAAATGTGTTTATAATTACCGCTAATCGGCAATGCCTGGTCTATAGAGGCATCCCTCCTCTTCTTCTAGCTGCTCATGTTGAGCTCAAATTGATTTTTTGAAAATTTCATGGACAAAGTCTCCCTTAAACGCCGGAAAAACTCTAAAGAGTATCGCTTCTTGGCCTGTGGCTAAGATCAAAGTGTAGTATCTGTTCTTATCAGTTGAATATTTGATATTCTCTCCATGGATATTCCATTGGATATCTGATATTCTCTCCACTATTATCGTCGATGATCATGGTAATGCTCACTTTTTATTTAAGATTTAAAATAAATTGAAAAACTTACGTCTCATGGCATATTCGTTTCGATGCAGTAAAGAAATAATTCATTTTGTTGATCATATTTTTGTATGAAATAAAAAATGTTGTAGCAACCGCTTAATTATTTCATCCATACATCTACGGATTATACATTGAATGATTTCAATAGAATATAATTTTATTTGAAGGATAATGTAATAATGTAGATACACCGTATCGTATTCGATTAAAAAAATGATGTAGTGAAAGTTATTGAAACTTCGAAGTTGAACCTTCATTGCACGTATCTGCGTTTAAACAAATTATATTGAAGGTGGCATCGTTGGAATGCACCGAAAGTCCAGTAGCCTGATCATTTTGCCATATCAAATGCAGTTTTGTCATAGCCTGATCAAATGCAGTTTTGAGATAAACGCTGCACAGCCGCCATTTTTAAATTAATCGCTTTAAAAAAATTATTGCATACAGTCACTGATATGTACGATAAACACCCTTTTTTGTAATCTCGATTTATTTTGTAGTTTTTCTGAAAAAAAAAATCCCCAAAAGGCCTATTTTTTCGGCCTCGAGAGTGGCCTAACCCCTTAAGATACGTACCTTTGGTGGATCAATTAATGACAGTTTTTTTTCTCGTTTTTTCTTCTACTATATCGTTGCAGTCGCTGAAGAAGGAAGTGGATTGGGAAAGGCCGAGCGAGGAGCGTTGCGCGAGCAGCGAAATATCAACGGACTACAGACTCCCACCAGATCCGGTGAGTCTATTTTCGGTATGAATTTTTTCGATACTTTATTACTATACTTATTCTCGTTATTGTATTATTATCTCTTGATATTTCGTATATATATGTATACATTAATTATGAATACATATACATATACATATACATATATATATATTTATTGTGCATTGCCATATATAAATTATTGATATTATCGTACGCTCGAACGAAGCTTTGTGCAAGAAAAAGAAATTTGTCCCCGCGAATTCGAGTCTCTGTTCAATTTCTTCATTTCCGCCAAAAATCGAAAAAATAAATTTATTCAAACGATAAATTCGATGTATCGATCGTTCGATCGATCGCGGGCTGCACCGGAAACGGGCGCTTAAAAAACAAACGATATGACAATTCATTTTACATTGCATGTGGGCTTGCTGCATGTGCCCAGAATGCTTTGCTGTTTTAATCTCGCGGGTTTTCATTTTCTCTCACTCTCTCTCTTTTTTTTCTTGTCTCACGAAAACGAACCGTGTAAATTTCGGTCGCAAGAAAAGAAAGAAGAAAAAAAACAACGGTAACAATTACGATAACTCGACTCGATCTAGCAGAGAGAATAAAGCGGTGGCTTTTTTTCGTTTTTTTTTTTTTAATTCAAAGTTGCGATATTCGACGAGAATAATTTGTACTGTGAGGTATGCTAAAAGTGATTAAAGTGCGCGCGAGCATGCTGAATTAAAAAAGAAAATCCGAACGACGAAAATGCCCAGTATTCATGTTTTCCCACCTTCCCCGCCTCCTCGACTTACCAATTAAAATTCTCTTTATCCAACCCTCTCAATCGTTTCCTCTTTTCTCATCCTCATCCACTTCCGGTCTTTCATTTCTCGTGTGTGTGTGCTCTGTCGCCAAGGGAAATTTGCACTTTTCACTCTCTGTCTTTCCGACTTTGATGTGTTTGCGTGTATATATGTATTATCTTTACTATATTCATCTGTATCTATATAAACTACATGTTATATTTGTCCATCTATTTTTCTCTCTCGCTCCGTTTGGCTTCTCTTTATTGCTCGCTCTCGCTCTCTCAAATCTTAGGTCCTCTCCAATCAATATCCACGATCGCTCACACACGGAGCCCATTTTGAGACCCTTTTTTTTTCGCTCATTCTCGTGACGAAAATTGGCCGAAAATTGTTTGTTTCTTTTCGTAAAAAATAACGAAAAGTAAAAAAAATGTTTGCGGTTTGTTATTTTTGGGCGAAAGTGCCTCTCAATTTTCACGAATCGAAAGGAACTTTGTACGAAATGAATTTTTTTTTGTTCTCCGTGATCGTGTGATATCCCGTCGCCTCCGATCCACTCGTCCCAAACGTTTGTCCGCCAAAGCCTCTGTCTTGTGCTAGCCTTACTGTCGAGAAGTTGACCTTCGTTTTTGGCCATGGTTGTCTTAATTTTTTTTTTTTGTTCTTTATACTCTACATTCGTTGTGTGTACAAAATGACTGGAGAATCGTAGCAATTTCGTGGCGCTCGCCTCCAAACTGCCAATTTCATTTTCATCGTATTTTTTTTTTTTTGGTAGACAGTTTTTAACGATTGCAAACGTCGTTCGGGAAAATCTTCACCGCGAGGCCTCAAATGTATGAACTATTGCAATGCAGATGAATCGAAAGAAAAATGACTTTTAGGGTGAATATCAAAGTTCGCCACGAATAAAATTTTCTCGGATAAGACCATTTTTGGTTCAATTAAAAACGACTTTTTTTCACTTACGAACTTTGTGGCTGGCGATAAAATCATCAAGTCAACGACGAGGGGACGATTTTTGAGCTTTTTATATTCGAATGAAATTTACGTGGGGAGAGAAATACCGACGCAAGGCGGAAGAAACAAAGTGCTGGTCTCGATTCTCGATCTGCCTGTACACACAATTATACATGTATATATGATTATTACAAGTATTACAATATCGGATACGTGCAGTATCACGCATATATATATATATACACACATACATACTTTTCTTCGTAAATTTTGCAATAACGAGGAAAATAAAATAACAAAAAACAAGCAACAAATGTGAGTTACACGAAACATCGAATGATTAAGAAAAACAGAACACCTCATATATATATATATATATATATATATATATATATATATATATATATATATATAACACATACGATTGTTTACGATCATTTAAAAATATATGCTCCACGTTGCATTTTGTTTTTTTCCAAACTTCGTGTTCGCTGTACTCATATATAAATATATATATTTTTTTCACTGTCGAAACAAATATCCAACTCGTTTATTGATTTTGTTTACGTGAGATTGCCGCTTCTTCGTAATCGACGCAATGTTTCACGTGCGTTGCACTTTCTTCTTTTGTCGAACAAGCAAAAACAAAAGAAATTGCCAAGCAAACGTAAACGAAAAAATTCCGATGAGCCACGCGTCCTTTCTTTTCGTTCGCGACCTCGGGGGAGGAGGAAGTTTCAGTGATGACAAAAGAAAAAATCAAACGTTATACGAAAAAATGAACTGCTGCTGATGGTTTTTTTTTTACGCTTTAAACATACATTATTCTTATTGTTATGATTTTTGTTGCGTTTGTTATTATCCTTACGGTTATTATTAATATTTAATATTACAATTGTTACTGATGATATTGTTATTATTATTTGTATTATTGTTATTGTTATTATTATTATAATATACACACTCCATATAGTTTTTGGTATTAGAGGGGGTGGGGCGCGCCAAACAAAAATGAGCGTCAACTTCTTGTGCTGCCGTTTTTCTGTGATGATGATGATTATGATGATGATGATAATGATACATAACGATATATTTTTCAATTTTTTTTTCTTCAATGAATTCCCGTTAAAAAACGTGTCTTGAACTTCTCAGACGATTTTTAACGCGCTTTTAAGAAAAGGAAAAAAAAAACACCACTCTATCTCTAGCGTACTTGCAGAAAGTTTGATTAAGGAAGTAGAAGAAAAATGATCTTGCGAAAAGAGCCAACGAAAAAGATCTCATAGAGCCATACAAATAGCTAGATCTAGAGACTTGTGCACGAAAGTAAATGAATAAAATGAAATGAATAAAGGTCGAACCACAGAACTGTGGCGTGGACGAAAGCTTAAGTAGAAAATTGCTAACCACTAGGTTGAATAATTGTTGTTATCGAGCGCTGAATATCCGCTCCGGTCTCTTTTCCCCATCTCGCTTGTCTCGTTATAGCGAAGAAAAAAGAGGAAGAACACGACAACAAAAAAATCAATTGCTACCGTGGGATTTGGAAGGCTGGAATTAACACCTTCATTTTCGTTGTGAAATTAAAGTGAAACTTTGAAAATAAATTGACCCAAAAACGCTATAATTCTGACTAGTCTCGCAATGTAATGAAAAATAATAATAAAAACGTACAAATGAAAATGATCATTGTGAGGCATCTGCATTTTCAAAGTAATTCGCGTAGTAAAAAAGAAAAAAAAATAACACTGTTACGTCATTGCAAATTAGTCTTCCATTTTCGCGCCTCGATGCACCGATATATTCGTCAAAAAATATCGCAACATTCCGAAAATGCGGGAACGAAATTTTCAGCAAATAAAAAAAAACTCCCCGTTCCTTGTCTGAAACCAAAAAGTTCCAAAGTTACATCTCGCACGTATAGTTCCGCAATACGCGACTTTGAAAAAAATGAAAATTACGCACTATCTTCGAATTATCGCGGACTCTCGCGAAAATTCTATCCACTCGCAAATTTTCGACCGAAAAAAAAGTAAAAACTTCAGACACGAGATGTGACCGAAAGAAATATTTTTCCTTTCTTTTTATCGAGCAAACGGTCCGCCATTTAAAATCAAAAGCAGAACAAAAACATTGAAAAATCAAAGATCATCGCAAAAGAAAAGAGTGAAGGAGAAACCTAATTTTTCCGCACCTTTGGAATCGACCATTTAAGGGGCTATACCAGTGTGAACGCTGAAAATTTGGGTGATTTTCGCGAATTTTTTGGAAGCAAAGTACTCAATTCAATGTTTCGGACTATTAAGAATATATTTGGCTATATTTGACCTATATTACATAATTTTTTCATAGAAAAATATTGAGATCCAAGCGACTCATGCGCTGCCTTCGGAGGCGCCAAAAAAAAAGTTCCTCCACTGCTGACATGATTCCGGCCGATTGAGTAGCTGAAACCGAAAAAGGAAAAAATGTCGTTAAACTGGAAGATATTTCCTGTACAATGACGTAGGATTTTCGAAAAATATCAAAATCCAACAAAATAGCGTAGTTATGAAAAAAGTCTGTTTTCCTGCCTATAAAATGGTCGTTTTTTTCAATGCCAAATCGTCAATTTTCATCCAATCAAAAATATCCTACGTCATTGTAGAGTAAATATATTCAAGAGTACTCAGTTCAAATTTCGAGTCAATCGGATAATTCCCCTTTGAGTTACAATGCCAACAAATTTGAAAAATCTCATTTCGAGAAAAACGCATTCAAAGATTTAACTATCGATTTCTGCAAGACAAAATTATATTGATATAACTGCTAACGATATTCTCGAAAGTATAAACTGTCGAAAAAGGCAAAAAAAAACGATTTTTCAAAGCGTCACAATGGCATAGCCTCTAAATCGTTTTCGAAATTCACGAATTTACCTCAAATGAAAAAAAAGGGGTGATACAGAGCGCCGGACGAGACGAGAAATTGGGAAAAGAGACTGCGAGGAGAGTGAGAGACACAACAAAAAACAATATACATATAAATATATATCCCTATATATGTAATATACAATACATAGAAGAAATAGAAAGTGCGAGACAGAGAGAGAGAGAGAGAGAGAGCGAGAGAGCGCGCGCAAGACAGAGAGAAAGTGAAAGAGAGCGAGAGAAAGAGAGAGATAAAAAGTTTATAATTTTCGTTTGATTTTCGTTAATTTCCCGGGCTCGAGCAAGAAGTTGATCGTTCTTGTTTGTTTGGTTGCAGGAGTTGATGGGTGTGGATGAGCGGGTGTTTGCGTGCATGTACTGCGGTGCCTCGTTCCTACATCAGAGCAAGCTGACACGTCACATCCTGTCGCACAGCCTCGAGTCTCTCAAGTACCGCGAACAGGCACATCTACAGCTACAGGCACATTTGGGCCTGGATACCGGTATACATCTGCCACAAGAGGGACACTATCCGACGGTCGGTCAGGTAGAGCCGATGGACCTCGAGCTTGCCGGACACTCGGATCCAACGTCCGGTGTTGTACTGTGTAAATTTTGCGGCAAATCTTATCCGGATGTCGGGGCGTTGATAGCGCACTTGCCGGCCCACACGGGGGATCGGCCCTTCAAGTGTGAATTTTGCGGCAAGGCGTTCAAGCTCAGGCATCACATGAAGGACCACTGTAGGGTCCACACGGGCGAGAGACCCTTCAGGTGTACCCTCTGCGGCAAAAATTTTTCCCGCTCGACGATATTGAAGGCCCACGAGAAGACCCACTATCCGAAATACGTGAGAAAGTTTTTGTCGCCGAGCCCGGTCGACCAGACCGAGGAAGAGGCGCCACAGCCACCTCCGCCACATCACTGAGTCGGACCCCTCCACCCCCTCGCCTTCGCGTTACAACCCTTTTCTCTTTGTTCATCCCTCTCGGGGATCCTCGGGCCCCGATCGCTCGCTCTGTCCCGTCGAGCCTCGGACCCTTCCCTCCGAATGCGGCGAACGAGAAACCAAACGAATGACATACGTTAGGGATTTACGACACGGCGCACTCGAGCTTAGGGCTGGAGGAAATCGGACGAGGAAAACACTTGGCTCGACCCCGAACTACGGAGAGGGACCGATCGTGACGGAAAGAGAGAGAGAGAGAGAGATTTTACGGTGGATACGACTTCCGGTAAAGGAAAAACATGAGCTCACGATAGAGAGAGGGAGAGACAGAGAGGTGGGAAGTTTTTATCTTTTTTTATGTCGTTTCTTTGGTCGTTGTTTCAATCTATGTTCGTTTAGTTCGACGACGATATCTTTGAAGCCTCGAATTTCAAAAGTCCGGGTCGTTCTCCGCGAATTGTGAAGTTTCATGCACCAGTCAGAAGTTTTCGGACACCAGATAATTGCAAAACGTTGGTTCACTGTGGATAGTGGCAGAATTATATTAGCATGATACAATTCAGTATATAGGGCTATACTGGGTGTTCCGGAACTGGATGCGTTCCCTGAAATGACGTTGGGGGTGAAATTCCGAGTCGATTGATATAAGCATGTGTGGGTCTCGGATCAACGCCTGAATTGTTATTCATGTTTAAAGGCGGGCCAATCAGGAGCGCCCCGTGAGCCGGCGGTACTCCCGGGCGGAGCACCGCCGGCTCATCGGGCGCGCCTGATTGGCTCCGCCCGGGAGTACCGCCGGCTCATGGGGCGCTCCTGATTGGCCCGCGTTTAAAAATGAATAATAATTCAGGCGCTGATCCGAGACCCACACATGCTTATATCAATCGATTCGGAATTTCACCCCCAACGTCATTTCAGGGAACGCATTCAGTTCTGGGACACTCCGTATAGTCTTCGTAAAATAATAAATTTAATGAATTATGCTATTCTAACATTATTTGACAATTATCCTGTGATTTTAAGTTTTGCAATTATCTGAAGTGTTTGAAACTTTTGACCGGCAGTGTACATCCGCTAACGGTTATCATTATTATCGTTATTATTCTCCGTTCGAACAAAAGGGTCGACGACCAGGTAACAATGAAAAAAATAAAAATTTGCCAGAGAAGAGAAAAATGATTCGCTCCCTCTCTTTCTCTCTCTATCTTTCTCTTTCTCTCTCTCGTCCCGTCTCGATATCGATGCCTGCGCGAGTCAGAATGCTTCTTATGCTCTGTTTTGCGTGCGAACGAGGGGGCGTAGGAGTTAAAAAAAAAGTAGGTAAAAATCAAGCGGTAAGGGCAAGTAGGAAGAAGATGAAAAAGAAGAAAAAAAAACAATGACGAAGAAGGAGGGAGAACCGATGGCGACGAGGCGCGAAGCCGAAAGGTATTTCTAGTTAGTCCTGTGATTTTGGTTAGTGGATTGGGTGGCGTGTGTACGCGTGTTCAGGGGGAGGGACACGTTAAAAACGAGCTCCCTCGTTTAATCAGTGCTTTAAGATGGTGAAGATAACAAAAAAAAGAAGACGATGAAAGAAAAGAATACGAAAGAAGGCGACGGGAAAAATGGAAAAAAAAACAAAAGACGAGAAAATAAAAAAAGAAGGTTTAGCTTAATTATACATACTTATATAATGGTAAATTATTGAGCGAGAATAATGAGGGATAGGTAGGAATGAAAAGTGACTCGAGCTGGAGAGAGAGAGAGAGAGAATAAACGTTGACGAATGTGGTGAGAGAGGACAGGCGAAAAAAACACTAGGACCACGGGGAAAGGGTGCAGAGAGAGAGAGAGAGAGAGAGAGAGAGAGAGAGAGAGAGAGAGAGAGATAAAGACACGAGCCGAGAAAAGTTTCTAAAGCTACGCAGAATTTGTACAATCTGGGAGTATTTGCAATAGACTGATGATCGACGTGCTCTATGGATATAAATATCAGGGTGTGTGAAAAAAAAAACAATTAAAAAAATCCTTCGATCAATTTTGGTAGGAATAAAAAAATCCAGGCCAAAATTGGGGACGTCGAACTGACGTCTAACAAGGAACATTGCTTAAGGGGGGAGATACCTTTAGGCGAAGATTTTCTTTTTATTTTCATGATTTTTTTTTAAAGGAAAAATTTCTTCACCCGTTTTGAGACTTGAAGGAAAAATTTCTATACCCTTTTTTGAGACTTGGGGTATGTTTTATTACTACTTTTGGCTGTTAGGTGGTATTTTTTTTATTGATTTTTAAAAATGGCGTTATAATGGTACGGTCTTTTAAACGGGTTGCGGCGGATGTTGTCAGACGGCGTGACACGTAGCGTCGGCGGCGTTCATCTGAAAAAAAAAACCAACAAAGATTTTTCGTTCATTAACACTCATACGCAGGATATGAACAAAAAGTAAAAAATGTTGAAAATCGATGAAACGGTACGCTTCGTAAAAAAAGGTTGAATTTTCCGAAAAATGACTAAATTTTGCAATAAAAAAATACGTTTTTTTTTAATTTTTTCAACAATTTAGCGTCGTGATTTAGAGAATAGGTTAGAAAAGATTTACACCGAATTTTATGAGAATCGGTCGATCAGTTTTTGAGCTAAACGTCACGCCAGTTTTTAAAATGCAGTTTGTTGGAAGACCATTAAAAAAAATACCATGTAACAGCCAAACGTAGTAATAAAACGTGCCCTAGGTCTAAAAAATAGTGAATAACTCTTTTCTTTTGAAAAAAAAGAAACCACGAAAATCAGCAAATTTTGTCCTCGCTTAAAAGTATCTCCCCCTTTGATCGTCCGTTTTCGAGTTGGTTGAAACTCGTATATGTGATGAGGCATTGAAAACTATCGGACACGTATCTTTCTTTATCCGCGGAAAAACGGTTCTAAGGGGGGAAACCACCCCTTGAAGAAGGGCGAGTGGAGGTTTTGCGGTTTCGCCCACAAGCATTCCTCCGTTTTGAATTAAGGCCTAAGGCCACTGTAACGGTCCAAAAAAAAAGGTTTTTTCACGAATTTTTTGCTTCCAAAATTGAAGGTAATTGAAAAAAAACTTTTAAGGGTGTTATCGGGCATACATTAAACTTTATTATCAAATTTTTTTACAGCAAAAAAAAAACAAAATGGCGGTTCCACAGCTATCTTCCCGGGGCATGTTTTGCTTGCAGGGCTCCGCGGCACGCAGCACCACTGGTGCACTTTTGAATCTAGAACAAAAAAAAAACCATCAATCTAGAGGGTTATAGCTAGAGAATGTCGATCGGATTTTAAAAAGTATCAATTTTTGTGGATTTGGCGTGCGTTTGAAAAAAAAAATTGTTTTTTGACGAAAAAAACGGCTAGTTTTTTGTTAATAAAAAATCAATAAATAAAGTTATTGAAAATCCCGATCGACATTCTCAAGATAATGTTAATGTTCACATCTGGTCAAAATGTCAAGTAAAAAAAATGAAAATTGTTCGAGTGATGCTGCGTGCCATTTTGAAAAACCGTCTTTCGAGAAAAACGCGTTTAAAGTTTTGCGAATAGTTTTTTATTGGAAAAAAATAAAAAAAAGAAGGTAAAAAAAAAATTTACCGTTAGTCTGCAATCCCAGCGCCATACGTTTGTCCTTCGATGGCCAAATTTTCGTCTGGCCAAATTTACAGTGGCCTTACCCCTTAACCAAAAACCAAAACCCTTCTAATATAAAGCGAGGGAAAATCCACTATAGAAGTATTGAGAAAAAATTAAGTTAAGGGGTGACACTCCTTTCTTCGAGGCTGGTTTCTCCCCTTAAAACCGTGTTTTCACCGACAAAATGAAATACGCATCTAATAATTTGTCAATGCTCCATCGCATACACGAGTTTCAATCAAATCGAAGATTCGTCACTCGAGTGACGTTTCTTGTGACAGCGCGGGATGACTTTTCTCACCCGGTCAATTGGCACGGAGTATTCGCAAATCGAACCGTTCAATCTCGAATTACCCGACAACTGATGAATTATCAAGCTGGAATTTGACATGATTTGCAGCTACGAGAGGTTTTATTTATTTTTCATTCCCCAGTCGTTATTTTCGTACAAATTACAGGGGTTGGGAAAAACGCCTTTTTTATTTTCGTCACGAATACACGCGTTTTTCGAACAACCGTAATTTGTGGAAAAATAACGACGATTTTAAAGAATAGAATATTCAGAAATATTCATTACTTGGGTCGTGTCGAGTATGAAGAGTAAGGGTTGTTCGTGTGGGAAAAAAAGTTATTCGGCCCTGTCACTCGGATTTAGTCGGAGAGATTAAATTTGGTTCTTTTTGCATCTCGTAATATTGGCGAAGACGAAAGACTCGAAGATTATTCGTTTTTTCGACACACCCTAATGTATGTCCACGCCGACGAAAGCGTCCATCGAGAGTCGACTAGGGGGGAGGCGAAGGAGAGGACGGTTGGGGGGGGGGAGGAGGGAGTTAATTGAAAGAAGAAAAAATAATGAGAAAGGAAGTTCGAGGCCGCCACGGTTGGTGCTTTTCAAGAGATTTTGATAAAATGCTGTGAATACTATATTGATTACGATAACTATAACTATTGTAATAATGTACTAAAAGTTGTACCGCGATGTACGATGACTGTTGTTGATACGATTGAGAATATTTTATACAGTTGAAAACGTGAGTGAAACAAGATTAGGAGAAAGAGGGTCGGGGGGGGGGGGTGAGGATTCTCGAGGATCAGAATAGAGAATTATGACGACGACGACGATGCCGGGGAAAATTATCGTGGAGAGGCTCACAATGGAACTTCGTTTATTTTTCGAGGGTGAAAGCGGGAAAAAAATCGTAGCGGAAAAATAATAATTGAAAAATCGTTTAGGCGTGATAGAGTGAAAAATCCGTGGGATAGTTACGCGTGCGTTTGAGAAGAATTTGACTATCGAGAAACAGGTTTATCAGGCTGAGATTTCGGAGTGGAAATTCTTCACGTTTACGTGAAGCAATTTTGTCACGATTTAATTTTCTTCAAAATGATATTCCATGGGAAATAATTCGATCTGGGCGAGCTCGCGCGACCGGAAATTCTACAAATTTGCGACAAATTGTCCGATAAATGCTATCGGATTTTCGAGTATTTTGAGAACGAGAATAAGGTTCGTATCTGGGTTCGATATTATTCGCAATAATTTGCTTACTCGAAAATCGGAATTTAAATATTTTTGCTTACTCGAAAATCGGAATTTAAATATTTTCGAGCCAACAGCGAAACAATATGTCGATAATTCGTTAAAAAAATAATTGTTCACGACTCGTGCAGCTAAATATTTGGATTTTTGACAGAATGCAGTGATGCTTTTCGGAAGACTCCAATCTGCGAAAAATGAAACTGTGAAATCTGCAAAAAATGAAACGATTTTTTTGTGCATCACTCAAACTTTTGGAATTTAACTTTCTCGTTAAAAGAAAAGATTTCTCCGAAATAAAGGAAAAAATCGTTCAAAAATATTATCATAAAAATCTCAGTCTGGTGGACTTGATTTTCGACGCACGAGATTTTTAACCTGGGAAAGAGAGGAAGCTGCTCTGCTGCTACATCGGTCTTTTATTTTTTTACGTTTTTTTTTTGTCCAAGAGTGCACCGGCACGGTACGGCGCCCGGAAATTTTCTCGTCACACTGTGAACATTTGGGCACGGAGATTTTGCTATTTTTCCGTCGGAACGAAGAAGGGAAAAAAATGGGAGCGAACGGTGAATGCGACGCATTAAGGTGGACGAGAGAAAAAAATCGCACACGTGTGTAAAAGTTACTAGAGAGGCCAAGTCGAAGCGGTTTTAATATCGATACAACTTATAAATGTATAAAATCCGAATATGCAATAGCCATTGAAGCAGTGTGCAATAAAAAGCCCCCTAATGTGCCCCTCCCCCCCCCCTCTCTCTCACTCTCGTAATTTTTTCGTTGTTCCTATGCACAATGATGAAAAAAAATCGAAAAATCAGACGCAAAGTTTGTCCTTATTTTTGATTGCGAGAATTTTGTCGCTCCGAATAATTACCACCGTTACGGACGGGGAATGTACGACCGATCGATCCTCTTGACTGTGAGGGTCACCGACGCGAAAGAACAAACATCGACGAAAAACGAGGGGAGAGACAGACAAAACCGAAAGATTTTGAATATCGAAATTTGTTTAACGGAGAAAATAACGTTTTATCGACGAAACTCGAGTCTACAGCTCGATATTTATATATAAAAATTGTTGTTATTCATCTCCGAGGCGTAGATCTTCGATTTATTCTCGGGGGCTGAATCATTGATACAGCGTGAATTCTCGCGCTCGATTTTTCGCTAATTGACCCGATATCCCAACACGCCCGTACGCGTTACGCGAAAAGCGAATATTTCGAGCACTTTTTCGTTCGCTTTTTCATCCGAGTACAGAAAAAGATTTTCACGCGTTTTATATACGTGAATAATTAATGATTTTACACAGCAAACAATTCAAGATCAAATTTATCTTGAATCGGAAGGATCGGGGTGAAGTTTGAGTTTTTAAAAATTGATAAAAAGGTTTCCCTGTTCTTCATTCGTGTGCGTTTTTTTCTCACGCTCGGGAGATTTTTCGAAATTCGTCGGTAAAATTTTGCTTCTCGTCTGCAAACACGAAGGATTTTTCGAAAAGGACTTTTTTAGTCGCTTTTTCATCCGAGTACAGAAAAAGCTTTTTACGCGTTTTATATACGTGAATAATTAATGATTTTATACGCAAAACAATTAAAGATCAAATTTATGGTGAATGGAAAGGATCGAGCTTGAATTTTGGTTTTTTTAAATTGCTAAAAAAAATTTCCTGTCCTTTTGTCGTGTGGGTTTTTTTTTCTCACGCTCGGGAGATTTTTCGAAATTTTCGGTAAAATTTTGCTTTTCGTCCGCAAAAACGAAGGATTTTTCGAAATGGTCGGTAAAATTTTGCTTCTCGTCCGCGATATCGAATTGATGCGATAAAAAAAAGTGAACGATCGAACGAATAAATAATTTTTTTTTGGCAAATCTGAGAATTTATTACGTACGAGAAAAGGAGAAAAAATTTGACGAGGGCGGGATCGGTTGAGAGTCAAAAATATATTTCGCTTCGGAGAGCGGGAAAAAGGATGTTTTTGCTTCTCCAGTTTAATCTCGAGGATTTTTTTTCTACTATACGCAGCCTCGTGCAAATAGGCGTTTATTTTTTTGTCGTCACTCCGCGCTTTTTTCCGGCTGCCTCTCTCTCTCTCTCTCGCGTGAGAGCTCTCCGACGGGACCGAGGAATCGATCGATCGTTGAAATATTCATTCGCCGCGCTCTCTCCGGTGCACAGAGACGCTTTGGCCTCGCGACTCGAAGGCATCACGCGCTGGCGAAAAATCTCAAAAGTATGTCGAGCAAAAAAAAGACAGTAAAGATCGTCGCTTATTGAGGCGATTATTGACCAAAAGTTCGCGCGTCGATGCGTCTCCGGAAATCAGAAATAATCGGTCGAGTCTCTCCACTCGATTTTCCGCGATGTCACGAGTTTTTTTTTTTTTTATCGATCCGGTCGATTTTTAGAGAGAAATTTTCTCGTTTTTATTATTACAGAATTTATTTTGTCCCAGATTAAAGTTGTAGATTTTATTTTGTCCCAGCTTAAAATTGTAGATCTCTGATGATCGTCCTGAAAAAAGTTCGCGCGACGATACGTCTCCGGAAATCAGAAATACTCGGTCCAGTCTCTCCACTCGATTTTCCGCTGTCACGAGATTTTTTTTTATCGATCCGTTCGATTTTTTTAAAGAAATTACGACGCTGGACTTTGCAATGTTGGAACTTGATGAAAAATCTTTTGAATTTCCTCGTTTTTATTATTACAGAATTTATTTTGTCCCAGATTAAAGTTGTAGATTTTATTTTGTCCCGGATTAAAGTTGTAGATCTCTGACGAGGGTCCTGAAAAAAGTTCGAGCTATTTTCGTGGCCTGAATCGCTCAAACGCAGTCGAAACTTTGATCACGGGGACGTCCATAAATTACGTCATTTTAAAACAGGGAAGGGTCACATCGAAAATGACGTCATCTCTCCCAAATCTTAAATCCCCTCAAATCATAATCATAATTTGGACGTGGATGCGTCCGACTCAACAGTCCTAGAAGCGAAGCCTTTGATCCAGAGCTTAGAGGAATGGATAGTGTCCGCGTGGAAAAATATTAAATAAATAGAGAATAAACAGAGAAAATATTCAATTAATATTGAATAAAACCCCATGCCTTTGATCCACAGCTTAGAGCAATGGGGAGCGTCCCCATGGGAAAATATGAAATTAATAAAAATAATTCTACGTTTTTATTTTCCAAGTACACCACTCCATAAATTCAGTCGGAAATGACGTCATTTTCTGACGGGGGGGGGGGGGTCTATTGGATTATGACGGTAGAATGATTTCAGGGGATGGGGGGAGGGCTAAAAAATCAGCAAAAAATCGACAACGTGATATATGGACGGCCCCTATTGGAAATGAATTTTCGTTGCGTTTCAACGATGCAAACTCGAACGTCGCGAAAGGGAAAAATAAAGAAGACTCTCGAGGCCAATATCAATTTGAAGAAAAAAAAAACAACGAAATTTAAACTCCGCATTGAGAAATTCAGAGACGTATGTGTGCGTGTGTGTAGGTTACGACGGAAAAATCGTGAATTTCCATTCGCACCGAGAACGAAAATAGGAAGGGGCGAAGTATCGTGTGAAACGTCATTTATCAGACAGGTCACGCACTCACGTCTCATCGTTTCGATTCAGCCGCAAAAAAAAAAGCGAAAAGGAAAAAAGAACTTGAAACGCATTGTGATTCTTATTTTAATGGTCCTCGATTCCACACGCGCTGTGATTATTTTATTTTTATCCTGGGAATAGAAAACAAAGTGTGTGGTTTTTTTTCTTCAAAATAAACGATCTACGTTTCGCCTGAGGTATTCGCGGGTTATCGGTTGTTTTTGTAATTCGTTTTATCGTCCATTCCGATGCATAGGCAAATTCGTCGATGAAACATCTTGGATTTGTTTTCTTTAGATGTAACCCACCGAGTATTTTTTTTGCTCCATTCGCGGCTGGAGGGAACACTTTTTTGGACGATTTTGGGAAAATTGATCTTGGAGATTAGGAGCTTTTTTTGTTTGTTCACGCATCTGTGGGAATTCTCGGTTGATTCGCGGTTTTTCGAGACAGTGAAGAAAGTGATCGGGCAATTTAAGTTTGTTTCGAATTTAAATGAAACTCGCGATTTGCGAATTATTATTCAGTGTCTATTCTCGTCATTGAAATTGTGATTTTCTCGGTCGGGAGAACGAACGAGGGAATCGATTCTATCGAGGTTGGGAAATTTTTAAACGAGCTCGGTACTCGCGCCCCCATCCCTTCCCTCGCCCCAGCCGGAAGATAGTGAGCCGTATTTTCTTCGTTTTCGAGATTTTCTTAATCACAATTGACCGCGGTGGCTCGCTCTTCGCCATATTTCATTATATCGTGAAAAAAAAATGCGCGAGAGAAAGAAAACGACGATTGGCAATGTTCGAGAGTCACGTAACGCGATGCTCAAATCGTACGCGATGAGCCAATTCCCGACGAACAAGCCGTTCGTTTTTCGAGCCCTCGTTTACGCAGCGCTTCATAAGAGTATCGAAAATGAGCACGTATCGATTTCGCGTTGTGCAATTTTATTTTTTCGCACAGTCGCCCTATCAAAAACACAAGTGGTCAAAATACGGCAATAAAATTGTGCCGAGGATCGATTCGATTTCGCTTCGGAACGTCGCGGAACTTTCGACGATTATCGGGACGAAAGAAAAAAATTTGCACCGCTTGGCGATATGTGTAATTGTGTTTATCGGAGCTTGAAATTCGCGAAAATTCGTAAAATCAGATTTTTCGAAATTTATTTCTCCATAATTTGCAAACCTGGCGAAAAAAAATTGCGAAAATTGAACGCGACTGTGAACCGGAGTTGGCTCGACACACGTCCGATGTGTATGCACGTAACTCGCGGATGTATCTAAATTATCGTATGAAGTTTGAACAGCTGTTCGGACATGAGGCGTTCCAAAAATTGCGTATTTTTTTTTTTGGTTTTCACGTCGATGACGATGCTCGCCGATTATAGGCGCAGTTCCACGCTCGCTCCTTTTGATCCGATAATGGAATGGCCAGCGATGATTATCCCTCGACCTTAATCAAAATTGATTTTTTGTTTTACTCAAAAACTTTTGTTTTACTATTCGTTCGACCGTCGAATAGCATTGGGGAATTTTTTTTGCGACCCTCGTCTCCAAGATCTTGGAGAAAAAAAAATATCCCAACCCATTGTGATTTATGAGTCTAATCAAAATCCTATATTATTGCAATTTTTCAAAATTACTCGAAAAACGCTTTCCTCGCAAACGTGGAGCAGGCAGAAAGGGGTGGGGGATTATACGAATTCGCGTAATTTGCTTCCTATTTGAGAATATTTATTTTCCCTTTTTTATCTTTCGTAAATAATAATGCCTCTGTAATCAATATGTTTGGGGAGATCCGCAGATCAGTCGGGATTCCCTGGAATCGTGGATCATGCCGATTGCGGAATAGTCCGTAATTCTTAAGAGTTTCGTAAATAAAAAAAATACGTATAATGAGGGGTAAATGAAAAAGAGAATTCATGGAGACAAAAATGGTATATCGATCCACGTCGAGGCCGATCGATCTCGGAAGGACATTATTGCCAGAAGTATTAATTAATTTAATTTATTTGACAACTCGCGCGAAAACCCTCCCAGGCAATCCGAGTGTTCTCGTTGAATACATAAAAACTTGCACGATCGAGGGAGGACACCACTGTGATGGGCCAAAAAAGCTCGTATTGTTCGAATTTTTTCGGCTACTACATTATTTATTTACAATTTGAATAAAAAGTTTGTTACTCAGCGTACATTGAACTCATTTCCTATAATTTTTTATTTCACACAAATCAAAAAGTAACTACGTTATTGAAGTATAAAAAATGTGATCCAACGGCCGAATCGATAACGTGGCAATGGTTGGTCTGAGAAATAAAAATAAAGTCTTATAATCTATGTAAATGTCGTTCCCGTAGAACGCAGCCGGTTTTCGAAGAAACAAAAATCACAAAATGATGGGTGTTAAAGAAAAGTGTAATTTTCGCGAAATTTATACTAATATTAGGGGGATTAAAAAATACTGAATTTAAAAAACAGCTACGTACAAGGATAGCTGCTCCAATTACGGGATTATTAGTTTCGAAAATGAAAAATTGGACAATTTTTGCTAGAATTATGATTCCGGCCAGGTCGTGAAAAGTCGTTTCGAGCAAAACGCAATTGAAAGTTATAGTATACGTAAGTTGCCTGTTACTTGGTCAATTTTTAATATTTTAACTTGAACTTTTTTTCATATATTCTCAAACGTGTAGACTTTGAGAAAAAGCAAAAAAAATCGATTTTTTTACCTGTCACAGTGGTGTCCCGCCTTCGATATACACATAGATGTGGCTTCTCATGCAAAGCTCTCAACTCATTGCAAATTCACATTCGCTCGTACACACACACATATATATCTAAACATACATACCTATATATATATATATATATATATATATATATCGTTCAGTGACTTTCTCGCAAGAATATTCATTGTTTCGTTTTTTCGTATACGCTTTTGCACGATTATTAAACAAATTTTTTAAGCATTCAATGATATATTTAGCACTTGGACGAGAGGTTCGTTTTCGACCGGAAGTGAGATGAAAAAAGTGCGATGTTCAGGAGAAGAAGAAGAGAGAGAGAGAGAGAGGGGGAGGGAGCAAGAGGGGGGCAGAGAGGCGCCACGACATGCACCTCTGACTTAGAGTACAATCGTTCAGTAGCAAAGTTCCAATTAAACTAATGTTTTTTTTTTTTATTAATCCACGTGAGGATTCAGCGGGAATCGCTCTCTCTTTCTCTGTCTGGCTTGTGAATTATACAGTTCATGTACAAGCGTGTACAATCGAACATATTTTTATTTTTCCGTCTAATTTAGTCGTGCCGAAGTTTGCAATTTTGGAATGCAAAGAAAATACCTTTTTTTTAGTAGCTTAATTTTTTGGCCCATCAAAGCTACCGTAATAATTCGAGATCCATGTACAATTTGAAAGCAAAAAGGTTTTTCTCATAGTGACACAAAATAGAGAAACAAAAAAGAAATTTTCGTTGCGTTCCATTTTTGTCAAAAATGAAAAATCCATCGGATCTCTTGGATCGTTCATTTTTGAGAAAAAAAAAATCGTCGGTTCCTCAAACACGTCGCATATCCTTTCGTTTAATCGTACAATCGCGCGTGTGGCGAATTTTATTCGCATCCCGAGCTACTGACGAAGAATCGTCGAAAATCCACAACTTTTTAACCGACCTTAGTTTACTATCGTAGTCGTAAAATCTTGTAAATAGGTCCTCGTTAGGCTTCAATATTTCGTACGATTGGAAAAGTATCACGAAGATTTTTTTTTCCTGAAAAAAAACGACGACACGCATCTCGTTTTTCTTGTGTTTTTTTTTTTGGTTAATTTGTCCATTAGGCTGCTGGATCCGTCGTAATTAACAGTATTTCTTCTTCGAGTCATTGTTCCTGATGATGATTGTACATAAGAGAGTGCCGCGATTGCAATACGATACTAATAACAATTACGTACGCTAATTAATCCCGTAGAGGTTTGAAAAAGTTTATTTTCCTTTGCTTCATTCTTACTTCGATCTCGATTGATTTTATCGTTTATCCTTCAGTTCAATTTATCGCTGCTGAAGTTTGCGTCGTTGGAAATTAATTCGTATCGCTGATTATTAATATACTGATTACTAGAACAGTTTTGGAGGATTATTATCCGCGATCTAAAATCCAAATCCCCAGACTTTGGATAACGATTTAATAAAATTAAAAACAAAAAAGAAATCCCACTTTCGCGGATTCCAACGATGCGAACGTCACCACATCCATCGGCCAAATTTCGAAGTCCTGCTGTACTTTTCGCCATTTTATACTTATCGAAATTTTTTTTTCTTCGTAAGGACAATACTTATTATTGTAATATCATTCCCGCGTTCAGTATTAAAATTACACGCTCGCGCGTCTCGCTTCTCGTCGTGTCTTGTTTTATCTTCGTTTCCTATTTGGGCGACGAAATGGGAAGGAACAAAAGGGAGCGAGAGAGAGAGAGAGAGAGAGAAAGAGCGAGACGGAGAGAAATAAATTAACGATGTGAAAAAGCAATTGGTCAGTTGTCGCGTAACAATTTGTTGTTTCGAATTATCGTTGTTTATTATATTATTGTTATATCTATTATCATTATCATTACGATTGTTACAATTGTATCGACTGCCACGAATAACAGCATTGCGCACATCGGATGCGCCCATTCGTCGGTCACAATTTCGTAAACAAGTGCAATTTGTGTTCCTCGTAGGGAGTGCTTTTTTTTCTTCTTTTTTTTGTTGTTTCTTCCTTTCCTCTTTCGTTATCAAAATGGGAGGGAGGAGTACGCGCGTTTCATCGGTGTAATATAATAATTCTAAGTTATACTCGCGGTATTCGAAAAAAAGAATGAGGAAAATGCGATAATATCGTAAACACACAAATAAAACGGATGTCTAAGGTACACGGATCTATCGATGAAAGTAGACAATTTATCATTATTATTATTATTATTATTATTATTATTATTATTATTATTATTATTAGTTAAGGTTAGATTACGGTTCTGGACTAAAGTTCCTTGAGGGTGATCGCGTTTGGTGCCGGTATAAAAAAAAAGAGAAAAGAATTGTAAAAAAAAAGGAAGCTGATGACGCCACCCCGATGTGATGACGGTGCTTTGTTTCTCTTATTATTGTCACTATACTATTACTTTTACCATTATTATTATTATTATCATTATTATTATTTATAATTAACAATAATGTTGATTTTTAGCATAATCTCAATAATGCGATACATGCAATAGTAAAAACTACTAGTTAATTAGAATTTATTTTGTTATGCTAACAATACCATAATATACGCAGTACCTATTTATCCATTATTATTATTATTTTAATTATTATTATTATTATTATTATTATTATACACAATATTGCTATTAGCCTTAATTATTCACACATTATTATGATTATTAATCTTAATACTTATTTTATTATTATTATTATTATTATTATTATTAAATACAAACGCCTATTTTGAAACACCGAAATAAGTTCAGCGAGCACTTTTCTTGTTACCCTTACATTAAGAATTTATGTTCGTAGCATCCCTTAAGTTAGCCAAATTTCCCCATTATTTCCCCATTATTTCCTTTGCACTTTTTTCCAAATGCAATCGTATCTGGTGGTATTCCCTTGCTCAGCTACATCGGTGCGTCCTTTTAACCCTTCCTTGACACACTGGGTCATTTTGACCCGGACGAATTTGGAAATAAAATACTCAGTTTCCTAAAACCAAAAGTTTTCCATATTTTTTTTACCTCAGTTCAATTTTATACTTTCCGAATTTTAAAGAGGTTGGAGCGATTGAGTTGAATCAAATGACAGTTCATTCATTTTTTCAATGAACCTCAAAAAAATGCATACGAGGTACAGATTTATTCTGTATATGCTAATTTTTTTAAAATATATAATTTAAGGGCGGAATTATGCATTTTAATATTTTTATTACGTAAATTAGAAAAACTTTTGTGTTACTACCAACTTGAAAAAGTATGACATTAACGATGATTATTGTAAAAAAAAACTACACTAACAAATGTTTTATACAATTCACAATGAAATTTTGAGTAATTTATAATTATGCCCATTCATATCGTCACGAGATTATTGGCCAATGGTTTACGATGGGCAAGATGAGGATTTTTTTTTCTAAATGTTTACAAAGGTTTCGTTTGCGTTAATCCGTTGTTAGAAATTGTTTATCTTGGTGCTAAATGATAAAAAAAATGACACATTAAATTACACACATTAAACTATTTTTTATCTTTGGTGTTTGGAGGTGAAAAAATTTCAAAAAATTCGTAAAGACTCAGTATAGTCTAAATAATAACATGTATTGTTTAAATTAAATTTAACCTTGGATTGTGGCTAACGCTCCATCCTCCTCAATTATGCAGATATATTAATAAATGTTTAAAGTGTATCCTAGATTTTTGTTAAGAAAAACCTCCCGAAGGGTTTTTAAGGTCGGGTGGATGAACTTCTATCCGGGTCAAATTGACCCAGTGTGTCAAAGTCGTGGCCAAATATAAGTGTGTAAAGAAAGGGTTAATTGCCGAATCGACGTGAAACGTAAAAAAACGCATTTTTCGGGAAAAACATCGTTAATTTTCATAACGCTATACGAGGAATGCGTGATTGAATTTGTGGTGAAAGACACACGTGAGTTTGAGACGGAAATCACGTCGAAAGGAGCCGATTTATGGTCAATCGAAGTGCAAGAAATACGATATCGATGAATACTTGAAGAGCACTAATCATTGTCATGATCAGCATCGAATAATTAAAGAGCTCGTCAAGCGTTGCTTTGGCCGTCGACATTTGCGATCGACATTCGCGTCGTGAGATATTTTAGTTTGGACACGCGATATCCGGCCGATTCGCACGGCTCGTCCTCGTACCCACAGGTATATACATTTTTACCTCGGCACGTGTGACGCGTGTCTCCGAGATCGCAGTCGGAATTCGAATGTACAGGCCAATTCGGTAGTTTCCGGAATTTCTCGAGATTGAGCTGGCATTTTTCTTTCGTGGCGTTGAAGGACTTGCAGAGTTAAATGGAAACGGAAAATCTAGTTTGGATTTTTTATTGTTCGGAAATATGTTTTTTTTTTGCACATTGCTATTGTAGATGGGGATGCTAAAAATTGAACGTTCGAGTGATTTTCGTAGCTCTGATCTGCCGAATAAAATAAAAACACTTTAGCGGTGATAATATAAATTTTTAAGGCGTTCCTATTTTGGAAGCCTCAACATCAGCTCGATTTCAATTCAAGGATTGTTGGTTTGGAGTCGACGGGCCACTATTCGAAGGCACAGGAATTAATTATGGAAATTTGCCACCCGATTACGAATTTGTCGAAAAATACTTATATATATATATATATATATATATATATATATATATATATATATATATAAGTATTTTTCGACAAATTCGTAATATATAACAAGTATATATATATATATATATATATATATATATATATATATAAAACAAGTAATTTTCGACAAATTCGTAATCGGGTGGCAAATTTCCATAATTAATTCCTGTGCCTTCGAATAGTGGCCCGTCGACTCCAAACCAACAATCCTTGAATTGAAATCGAGCTGATGTTGAGGCTTCCAAAATAGGAACGCCTTAAAAATGTATATTATCACCGCTAAAGTGTTTTTATTTTTTCGGCAGATCTGAGCTACGAAAATCACTGTGTGTGTTCGCAACAGGACACCCGGTATATATATACACATAACAATTGTTTTTGTGCGAATTCATGATCGAATATATGCGACGTTGGATGGCTCGAGGTTGAGCTAGAATTTTTCTTTCGTAGCGTTGAAGGATTTGCAGCGTTGAAACGCAACGAAAATTCTCGTTTATCTTCGTTTTCATTCTGAAATATTTTTTTTTGCAAATTTCTACTGTAGATGTAGATGCGAAGAAAAAAATTTCACGTGATTTCCTTATCTCTGAACTGCTAATAAAAAAAAAACTGGAGCAGTGAAAAAAGTAATTTTTAGGGCGTTCCAATTGTGGAAGCCTCAGCTCGATTTCAATCCAGATATTGTTAGTTTGAAGTCAACGCGTCACATTCGGGGACACAGAACGGAGTAATGGAAATCTGCCACCCGATCACAAATTCGCACAAGAATAATTGGAATGCGTGTGTGTGTGTGTGTGTGTGTGTGTGTGTGTGTGTGTGTGTGTGTGTGTGTGTGTGTGTGTGTGTGTGTGTGTGTGTGTGTGTGTGTGTGTGTGTGTGTGTGTGTGTGTGTGTGTATATATATATACATGCATATTTATATCGTATATACCTCTTATGACGGCCTCGAAGCTCGCGGCCGTAAGAGTGTATCGATTTGCAGCCCATCCAGACAAGTAGGGCGCCTCGCTGATACAAGATGCACTTGTCGAAGTCGGCTCGCCCCGCATCTCCAACTCGACTGGGGGGGGGGGGGGGGGGGGGGCTGAAACGACGAGCACGATAATCCACGTCGTTGAAAACGAGCTGATTCTAGTAATTATACCCCGGGACATATACAATGTACATGCACGTGTTCCATTACGAGCTAAGCAAAAAGCAATCGAACCGTTCGAACGAATGGCAATTTTATTTATGATTTCACTCAATAAAGAAAAATGACACACTTCGCTTTCCCCGCGATCAATGAGCTAGTAACGAGATATATTTTTTTCGCCGAATTGACTCGATTTCTCAGTAAACTCGTTCAGATATTAAATTAGACGGATTTTATCATTCACCCCACGATTTTATGTGATCAATCTCCCATTTTTTTGGGCGATATGAGACGAAAGAGAGGTGAAAAAAAAATCGAAACAGGGATTCGTACGGCCGGTGCACTCGGGATTTTCGCCGAACGAAAAACATCCTAGGCTTTGGTGATTATTATTAACGCGCACGGGAAAAGTAATTCGCGATCGAGAAACTCCGAGGAGGGAGGACGGGGGTAATGTTGGCAAGAAGAGAAAAGGGAAGAAGTAGGAATTATTGGGTAGGGGTTTATCAGTTATCGTAACGTGAAGAATCGAATGCAGTGCAGCAGCAGCGGGGGTGGCTCCAAGAGCGAGGGTAGAACGTGAGATATTTGTGACGCGATTACGTCGTCGAGACGGAAAAGAAACTTTTTCTTGCGATCGCTAGTCAAACAAGAATGTTACGAACGTCACGGTGAAATTTGCCAAAAACGATCGCCCACGCAGTTTTTCGTTTCTCGATCGTTTCCCGACTCGAAAGAACTTTTGGGGCCGGGTTGAAATTCCGAACTTTGAATGATCGGAACGCTCAAGCTCCGAAAGAATACTACCCCGAAAGATCAAAACTCCGAAAGAATTTTACCCGAAAGACCAAAACTCCGAAAATGTGAACAGGGACGGGTTGAAATTCCGAACTTTGAATGATCAGAACGCTCAAAACTCCGAAAGAACCCTACCCCGAAAGATCAAAACTCCGAAAGAATTTTACACGAAAGACCAAAACTCCGAAAATCTGAACACCGTCAAAATAATTCGGCTATGGAAGTTTTAAAAGTTTCAAAATTTTCAAGAAATCGACGAATTATTTCAAGATTTTTTTTTATTAAGAAGTGGTTCTGCTTCATTTACAGTCAATATTGTGTAGACTTTCGCTGGCATGATCTTGACGAACCTACACAGTTTACTGTAAATTATGTAGAACGTATAACATTGCCTAGACACATTTCAAAATTGACGCAAAATGACTTGTTTAAAAAAAAAGATTCTTGAAATAATTCGTCGAATTGTTGAAAATTTGGAAACTTTTATAACTTCCATAGCCGGATTTTTTCTACGGTGGTCAGATTTTCGGAGTTTTGCTCTTTCGTGTAAAATTCTTTCAGGGTAGTATTCTTTCGGAATTTTGAGCGTTCTGATCATTCAAAGTTCGGAATTTCAACGCGGCCCCATCTTGAATTGCGGAATATTAAAATTCGGAATTTTAAACCGTCGGAGCATTCAAAGTTCGGAATTTCAACCCAGCCCCGTACTTTTCAGTGCCGAATTATTTAGAGCTTGCCGATTATTCACCTTCCGCCAAATCATTTATAAACTTTCTCAACGATCTTACCCCCGATCGTATAATTTCTAATCAAAGCAAAAAACGAGGGAAAAAAACAGAACCTCTCCACCCTGACAATGTGAAAATCGTTCGGCAAAAAAACCTGAAAAATTAACGTCTCCATTTTCCGATTAAAAAAAAAAAATTAATCGCAGTAACGATAAACAATCTTCTAAGCAGTCCAGCTAAAGAAAATCCCAGTACCAAACCGGCTACTTTTTTTCACCGCTAAGCAAGTAACCCTCCTTCCTGATCAGCAAAAAAGAAAGTTGCCTTCTCGTCGTTCGTTTCTTTTTTCCCTTTCACGTGTACGGAGAGAATGAAAATTGCGAAAAGTCTAGCATTGCTTTGCTCATACGCAAGACAACCAAGTGAAATTAATAACAAAAAGCAATATAACATATTAAAAAAAAAAAACAAGAAAGGATTTTCGTCAACAATTTGGCAAGTTTCACTTGGAGAACTTTCGCGAAGTCCGCGCGGTGGGCGAAGCAGCGACGTAAAACGTTAAGTATAGTTGCTGTTAAAATGGGGAGAGAATCGCGAGAGACAGAACAATAGTTATCACAAATAGACTTATCGATAAAAATTATATATATATTTAAGGATGAAAGAAAAAATAGGGAATGACTTAATCGTTTTAACACAATTGGGAAGCGATAGGACGTTCTTTCGTTTAAAAAAATCATGCTCACTATCACCAATCTCCTCTACAAAATCGTGCAACACAAAAAAAACCCCGGTGCATCTAGAATAATCCGGAAGGCATCTCAAAAGACAGGTCATTCCAATGCAAAAGCAGGAGAAAAAATATTTTACCCAGCATTAGGATCACACTCAAACAATGAAAAGAAGATCTCCAGAGCTTTTTCATTGACGTTAGAACCAATCGCTTCCCAGAGCGGGAAAAAAGCTCGGGGGGGGGGGGGTAAAAATCGTAGGGGACATAAAGGTATATCAGTTCACGCGAGAGAACCTACTTTGCAATGAATCCAATAGCAATAAACGTATGAAAGGGTTGAAAGAAAGCGAAGAACGTCGATAACGGTGCGATAGTCGAAGTGCAACGGTACTTATTGCAACGCAACCAATGTCGTCAACTTCGAGAACTCTTGGACTGCACATTACAGATGAACAAAAGTGAAATGAATGGGGAAAAAAAACAAACAGACCGTTGACATTTCACTGGACTCCGTTTGATATGCTACACTATACATATATAAATAAACAAATAAACAAATATATATATATATATTATATATATATAAAAATATATATTATATGTCAAGAGATATTTATACTAGTATTTTAATAGTTTAGTACTATACACGGTATAATATAAATATAAGTATATACACATATACATATACGCGCACACACACACACCCACATATAAATATATATATATTGGAAAAGCAGAGTGAGTGCGAGCGAATGTGCGATAACGATAACGATTAGAACGAGCGATAGAATAATCGTCAACGCTGTAAATAAATACAAGACACATACAAAAAATTACTCTATACCTGTGGGTGTGTGTGTGCACGTGTGGGTGTGTGTGTGTACATATATATATATCCCAATGGGTGTGTATGTGTGTTTGTGTATATACGTGTATCCATATATATATTGCATACGAAGAAAAAAAAGACACCCGTACACACCGCGACACACACACACCCACACCAACACACACACCCGCAGACTGCGAGTATCGACAAAAAAAAATTTAACGCAAGAAAAATATAAAATATTACATAGAACGATTATATACACCAGCATATTGATATAGTTGAATATGTGAATAGGAGGTTAATATATCTCAACTACAATTACCTATATGAGTATTTAAGCTGTACGACAAGAATTTATTATTATGTAAATGAGACATAGGCATTATAAACACTAATGAGAGGACGAGGGTGCTGAGATGAAGGGCAAGAGGGGGGAGGAGGATGAGCGGGAGAAAGACGCAAACGAGACGAGAGAGACACGTATAAACATATTATTATATGATATTATACGATAATATGAACTTTTAGGCAGGATATAGTGCAATGAGGAAGAAAATAACGTTGAGAATATTAGTTAGGTTATGTATACTTACGTACGTACACACATACGCACACACTCATGTGTATATGAGTGCGGGTGTGCATGTGTGACGAAATAATTTATTGTTTGTACATCGGGCACGGATGCGCTATATATTGTTTCACCGATATCTCAATGATGTACTTCGCGCGTTTTGTACGATTTTCAAAAGTGACATTATACCGCACATTCCTCCCTCAAGGCCCGTCGCGCCCCCTACACGCAATCCTTGAATCACAGAGGGAAAGTTTGGGGGTCGAAGTTTGCATCGTTCGAGCGCAACGAAATTTTTCGAGATATTTTTGTTTTCTCATTTTTAATATTGTACCCAATATTTCTTTCGCCGATTTCAATTTTAGACCTTCAACGAAGCGCCGTCGAGAATCTCTGACGGATTTTTATACCGAAAAACAGCGACCAGGAATGCAAGCAACAAAAAAAAATCGTTGCATTCCAACGACGCAAACTTCAACGTCATTCGTATGAGACGGGAGGTTTGTCTCGATACGTCAAATTTTCGGATTGTCAAACTGGTTCAACTGTGTCGATTGGGTTTTGCACTGAATTGCTTTTTCGCGGAAATGGAATGTGATTTGGATTGAAAAAAATTGCGTTACGACCCTTCGTTGAAGGAATTCCGAGAATCTTAGCGATTCTTCTTTGCTTATTTTCTGATCGGATCTTTATTCGCGGAGGGTGTGTTTTTCATCGATCTCGGTGATTGCGTGTCGAAAGTATAGAAGGGAGCAACTTGCTGGAACGAAGGGAGAAGGAAAGGGGAAATGCGGGGTCAAAATGACTTTGGAAGCCGTTAGTGGGAGGTGCCAAGGAATTACCAATTGAACGAATGGAATGTTGGGTCTATTTTGATAATAACTTGATCGGACTAGCGAATATTTGGAAAAATTGAATTTTTTAGTGCTTCGTCTCAATTTGGATGTCGAAATTTGCATCGCTGGAATGTGACATTTATTTTAATTTCCTTTTTCTCCATTTTTATCGTCATCCAAGATCATTCTCGATAGATTTAGATTGTGGGTCTCCAAAGAGGATCTTAAGGCGTTACCCCCACTTGTAGCGCAAAAAAAGGCCTTTTTCATGAATTTTTTTAAAGAAAACTACAAAACTTTTTTAATCGATTAATATACCATCTTAAAAAACACATCTTGAAGAACTTTCAGTAATTTTTTTACTGAAAAATATTACATTGTTTAGTGGCAAATGGCCGTCAATGAAATAATGTTTTTATATACACGGTTTGCGGTGACCAACATTGCGGCGAAGTGGATCATCTATAAAAAAAAACGCGGATGGATTTAGTCAAATATGAGTATAAACTAGTCTTTAATCGAAGGATTTTAAAGAATATTCATTTTTCACAAAATGGCGGACAGTCAAAGTTAATGGTTCGATTTTAACGAAAAAAAAACGGCCGTTTTTGGCTATAAAACGGCCATTTTTTTTTCGAAAAAAAAAATCGAACGATTAAAGACTAAATTTTTATGTATTAAATAAGCCTGCAAAATTTCAAGAAGATCGGTTCATTAGTGTTCGAGTAATCTTGGTCACCGACTTCAGAGATGCCATTTTGAGAAAAACGCGTTTAAAGTTTCAATTTCAGTTTACACGAAGAAAATATTTTTTTTTGTAAACTTACATAGAGTCATCTATTCCGGGCTCATACAGAAGTATGGGCCCGGATACTTATACTTCAAAAAAATGCAATAAAAAAAATCGATTTTCTCAAAATCGCAAGTGGGGGTAACCCCTTAAGCAACGTTTGCCGGAGGTCTGTTTTGCCAAAATAGAAATTGACAATTGGCCAAAAATTATTTTCTTTGCGTTCCAACGATGTCAACTTCAAAATGGATAATTTTTTCGTTAATAAACAATTTTATTGATCCGAGGGTTTTTTTGCTCGTTTTAGTCGATCGGTTTCACTTAAGATTAATTGGTGGAGAATGGAAGAAAGAGAGGGAGAGAGAGAGAGAGAGAGAGAGAGAGAGAGAGAGCCTGGCGGATTCTTCATTTAAAAAAAGGTAAATATTTACAAGTGGGGCTCCAGCTAGAAAAGGGGTTTAGAAATTTTGTACCGAGTCAATGTATTTCAGGGCACTTTGTTTATAATATTTAAGTCGGGGAAGACAATTTCAACCCTTATTTCAACACCCAAACGCTTTTTTTATACTTTGCAAAGGTATGGATTTTTTATACTTTTCAAAAGTATGGAGGAAACGGGTTTGGTGACATCAAGTGGGTCAAATGACATGGGTTTGTCATTTGACCCACTTGATGTCACCAAACAAACCCAAACAACCCAAGCAAACGTACTTCAAGAATCGAATATTTTCCGGAAATATTTGTTTTTCTTAATAAAATACCCCTCCCCTCTGATTAAAAAAAAAAACATATTTTCGTACTGCAGAATAGCCCCGAACACGTGAAAAAAAATGTAGAGCCGATTGGGGCTGGAGACCCACTTGTAAATATTTACCAAAAAAAACGTCTCCTTTTTTCACTTTCTCTACAAAACACTCTTACTATTAGTATTATAGCAATTCTTTTTGGTGAAGCAATTATTATTTTGAGCAATTTTATGCTTTCGTTACGAGTCGTTTTTGCACGTGAGTAAAATCGATTGCTCGATCGTAACGAGAGAGAGAGGGAAAAACCTCGTGATAAGCGAAACCCGAGTTGGAACAAAGGGTCTGTATCGATGGTGGAAAAGAGGCTCGTGACAGTACTTGGAGGAACAATTTGAAAAATCAGCAAAACGCTTCATAAAGGTAGTAAAAACGCGGCGAAGGGAGAGAGACAAAGAGAGATAAGAGCACGCAATACTCGCAGGAATTAACTGCAACGGCGCAAAATTGACGTCACACGCGCTATTTTCGCTACACGTCGCTACAGTAATACAGACTCCATGGATATTACAGCCGCGTGCACAAACCCCGAGCCAAATCATCCCCAGTCCCTCAACCGGCTGACTACTCTGGCTCTATATGAGAGGAGGTTGGCAGCGAACTTGTAAAACAGCCGGGGAGGGAGAGAGAGAGAGAGAGAGAGAGAGAGAGAGAGAGAGAGAGAGAGAGAGCGCTAGAGCAAAAGGGACGGAATGCGGTAAACCGGGCCATGCATTCGTTATTAGCGGCATTAGGAAGAACTCATATACGCGTACACTTACAATCGTGGACGTTCATCCTCATTGCTACTTTTTGTTACGGAAAACCCTGTTTTTACCCGGCGACATGAGACCATTCGCATTGGAGCAACCAATGATTCTTGAGGAAGTCCTTTTTGACGGTAATTCGCGTTCAGGTGGGGAGACCAAAAGCGCTGAAGGGCTCGCTCCAATTCTTCTTGCTATTGGAATAAAGGCAAGTTTAGTCAAGAAACCAGTTTTATTTAATAAAAAATTATAAACTTGACTAAAACATAAAATATGACTAAACTTGTCTAAAAACTGAACTTGACTTCGACTAAACTTCTACTAAACTTGTCTAAAAACTAAACTTCGACTAAACTTTTCTAAAAACTAAACATCGACTAAACTTTTCTAAAAACTAAACTTCGACTAAACTCGTCTAAAAACTAAATTTCGTCTAAACTTGTCTAAACGTAGGCAAGTTTAGTCGAAACTTAGTTCTTAAAAACTTGAAACTAAACGTTGCCTAAACTTCGACTAAACTTGTCTAAAAACTAAACTTTGACTAAACATGTCTGAAAACTAAACTTTGACTCAACTTGTCTAGAAACTAAAGTTTGGCTAAACTTGTCTAAACTCAGGCAAGTTTAGTCAAAACTTAGTTCTTAAATACTTAAAACTCTTAAAACTAAACATTGCCTAAACGTCGACTAAACTTGTCTAAAAACTAAACTTTGACTAAACTTGTCTGAAAACTAAACTTTGACTAAACTTGTCTAAAAACTAAACGTTGACTAAACTCGTCTAAAAACTAAACGTTGACTAAACTCGTCTAAAAACTAAACATTGACTCAACTCGTCTAAAAGTTAAACTTTGACTAAACTTGTCTAAAAACAAAACTTTGACTAAACTCGTCTAAAAACAAAACTTTGACTAAACTTGTCTAAACTTAGGCAAGTTTAGTCAAAAACTTAAATCTCAAAACTTAAAAGTTTAGTCATGCGTTTCAGTAAAAAGAGAGTTTCACTATAAAGATCTTCAAGTACACCTATCTCGATAGGGAAAAATCGGCATATGATGAAAGGTAATTTTACATGTGCACAAAGTCACTTGTAAAATTACAAGTGACTTTGTGCATTTGTCATGCATGTCATGAATACAAAGCATGAGTCTATGCTTTGTATTCGGTTAAATATTGAGAGAAGAGCAGTTTTGACTTACATTGATTGCCTGGGAGCAAAATTTCGGTGAACTAGGCCAAATAGCTGGAAACCTCAATTGAGTTTCCAAAGACACGCCTACGTGCGGTATCTGTAGCATTTGAAAAAGATTAAGCGGTGATCCGATGACGCGCTTTCACGGCCTCAAATTACGATGTTGTGGAAATGTGCATCGTTGGAACGCAACGAAAGTATGCCGAACGTCTTTTGCAAATTTGTGCCGCGAAAGTCACTAAAAAATCACTAAAAGGTTTTTCGGGATCCTTATAAGAAATCTACAGGAGAAGATGAAGGATGACAAAGAAAGTGAAGAAATAAAAAAAATGAATTTTCGTTGCATTCCAACGATGCAAACTTCACCATTGTAAGTTACGCATCGATGAGATAAGAGCCGGATGTGTCGGAACTTGAAATTTCTTCGAGCAACTTTCCTCTCACGATGCGAAAGTTCGTTTGGGTTTGTAAGCGACTGAACCTTCATTTTCTTCTCTCCTTCCATCGTTATCAAAAAATCATTTTTTTGCAGGTTCGCGTTACACATGGCTCATTAAAATTTCACAAACCCCAACAAACTTCGACATCGTTGCATCTGCGTGTTTCAAAGTCAAGTTATAAGTGCAAATTCCACGATTGCGAGTATTCCGCGAAGTATGAAAAAGCCCGTACGTTGGATCCTTCAATTATTTACGAGCGAAAATTACGAAGAAAGAGTGCGGAATACATCCAACCATGGACTGCAATACGCTTAACGAGCCTCCAACCCCGTGTATATACTTTTAATTTGCCCTCGCGCGTATACTCGCTCGAACTTCGCCGACCGATATAAACCTTAAGGCCGACGCGTTTGACATCGCGAGTACTATCGCTGGAATGCCTCACAATTGCATCGCGATACTAAAAGTGGAAGGAGAAAAAAATCTCTTGCTGCTGGATCCAAAATTGACGAATTTGAAAATCCACCTGTGTAGAAATTGTCGTAGGATTTCCACACTTGTCTCCACTTCCTGATAGGGATCCGATGCACCGTCGGGTTGGATCCGTATACTGAAACGTCACGCTCGTACATTGGATTTTAATGAGGATTCCACAGTAGAATCCAATGTACGAATCCAATTTGAATCTTCAAGGATTCCCACATTATCGAACAGAATCCAATTCAATTCTTCATGGATCCCATCGCATTCCGTACGTTGAATTTTCTAAACCAAATATAGAGACATACAAAATGAGTGAATCTTAAGAAAGCATAAATCTCATCTTAAGGGGGAAGCCTGCTTTAGAGGCTTCAAAAAATCGATTTTTTCGAGGATTTTTTTGGGAAGGAAAGAAATATTCGATTGAAACGAAACTTTCAGGTTTTATTGTTATATATTTCAACAGTCTTCTCAAATTTTTTCATTAAAATATATGTCATATTATGCCTGGTACAAGCATTTCGCCGAGGCGCCTCGAGTGTGCATGTGTCGTGCGGCGGGAAAGATGCAGGTCGCAATTTCCATCTGAAACAAAAAACCCAAAAACATTTTTATTTTCAATAGTATAGCTTCTCGTTAAACCAAGAAAATTCAACAAAAAGTGAGAAATTCAACAATTTTTCGCAAATTAAAAAAAAATCATTTGTTCGGAAAAAAAAATTCACTTTAGATTGTTTAAAAAGTGGGTTAATCATAACTTTCTTAAGGTTTTTTAGGTTCAACAAAAAGAGAATTTAATCCCGAATACAATGAATTTTGTCTCGTTTCGATAGGACGTTTAATTTTTTCCCTATCTTTCCCGCCAATTAGGAAAAATCGTAAAAATGAAAAACCGAGAAATCGCGCGTCAAAGTTTTCGTATATAAAAAATCGTAATTTTCTTGAACTTACCGCAATAATATGCTAATCAGCGATTCCTGGTCCATAGAGTTGCCCTTCAGACTCTTCAAAAACCCTTTGGATACGTACAATAGTTACCATGGGTACAATACATACAATAGATCGAGGGGCGGAGCGCGGGCACTCCGAGCGATCCGGCCGCTCGTATACCTGCTCGACGCTTGCTCACTATTTCTTCTGTAACTCCGAAAATAATTTGAATTTGCTTTTGAAATTTTAGGGACACATTCTTGGATAGTTTGGGAAGACATTTATGCAAAAAAAAAATCGATTTTTTGAAGCCTCTAAAGCAGGCTTCCCCCTTAAGGGATCGTCTCAGTGTGACCCTCCGAAAAATCACTGATTTTCGCGATTTTTTTTTTAAATTCTCAAATAAACTAATCGGTCCGGTTTTTTTTTAAATAACTAAATACATTCATGACGAATACAAAATGATTTTTTTAATGTTTATTTATTGGATGTACAATAGTTAAATAAATTGTTGAAATGACACGTAATAAAAAAAGGTCCTGTACGGTTTCCACGATTGCGGCCGCAATTTTGATCTGAAACAAAAATTTCAAAAAGATTATCAATCTGTAGGAAAGTCGCTATCGCGCTATGGAAGGGTTTTTTTTTTTTTTAATTTGACGAAATGGCGGCGGTTTGAACAAAAAGTATCGAATTTGGCCCTTTTTCTCGACAGTTTTTCGTAAAAAAAAATAGGAAGATTTAAAAAAAAAAAAATCTTCCATAGCGCTATAAAGAATGACGTTAAAAATGTTCTCTTCAAAGGGGAACTAGATATCGTCAAAACTCTTCCTTTGAGAGTGGAAACCGTTTTGAAAAAACTACTATTCTGAGAAAAAACGCGCTTTAAAGATTTGAAGTTGGAAAATTTTTCGATAAATCGTTTACTTACGATCAATCGGCGATGCCAGGTCCATACAATTACAGTGTATACTATCCGATAATGCAACAAAAAAAAATCGATATTTCGAAAATTTCACACTGAGACGATCCCTTAAAGGGCTATACCACAGGGGGAACGCTGAAAATTTGGGCGATTTTCGGGAATTTTTTGGAAGAAAAGTACTCAATTAAATGTTTCGGAAAATTAAGAATATAATTGGCTATATTTGACCGATATTACATAATTTTTTCATAGAAAAATATTGAGACCCAAGCGACTTATGCGCTGCCGTCGGAGGCGCCAAAAAAAGTTCCTCCACTGCTGACATGATTCCGGCCGATTGAGTAGCTGAAACCGAAAAAGGAAAAATGTCGTTAAACTGGAAGGTATTTCCTGTACAATGACGTAGGATTTTCGAAAAATACCAAAATCTAACAAAATGGCGTAGTTATGAAAAAAAGTCTGTTTTCTTGCCTATAAAATGGACGTTTTTTTCAATGCCAAATCGTCAATTTTCATCCAATCGAAAATATCCTACGTCATTGTAGAGTAAATATATTCGAGAGTACTCAGTGCAAATTTCAAGTCAATCGGATAATTGCTCGTTTAGTTACACTGTCAGCAAATTTAAAAAATCTCATTTCGAGAAAAACGCGGTTAAAGATTTAACTATCGATTTTTGCAAGATAAAATGATTAGAGATACGGCCTTGAAATTTTTACAGGATATTCTTGAAAGTATAAACTGTCGAAAGAGGCAAAAAAATCGATTTCTCGTAAGTGTCACACTGGTATAGCCCCTTAAAAAAGTATAAATCCCTAAAAAATGTATATCTTAAAAATCAATTTGAATCACGTCACTGAAAATCCACTGTAAGTTCGTTTGTTATTTATTTTACTGCACAAGCTACACGCTCACAAAGCGTGCAGCTTATGTTTCAACACGCCGAGTGTTTTCTCGTGACGTTTCGCATATTTTCATACTGGAATGCAACGAAAATTCTTCTCAATTTCTTATATTCATTACTATCGAGTATCACATGTGGCGAATTCGTTTCAGCTACCTAAATTGGAATCCGTACAATTGTTCGCGTGATTTTCGTAGCTCAAATCTGCATAGAAAATTTGGAATATTAAAAAGCAAAAATTTGCCCTGCATTCCAACGATGCAAACTTCAACGTCGTGAATTCTCAATCGGCGTTCATCGTAGAACAGTGCCGAATCCAATTGGATCCCAATGAGGGATGCTACGTGCAATGTCCCTAACAAATCCCTATAGAGATGTGCGCGCACCTCGAGACTCTCCACCAAATTTCTGCACGAGATCACGAGAGCATATTTTTTTGAGAGATCCACAAGATTACGCTTGAGGATATCAAGTAAAAAAAATTTAAATTAAAGTAAAAAATTAATCATCAAGTAATTTTCATCAAGTATTCATCAAGTAATATTCATCAAGTAAAAATTTAATTATTAAGTAAAAAAAATTAAAATTAAAGTAAAAAATTAATTCCAAAAATTAAGCCAAACGAGGTCAATGGGGAACCAGCACGGAATCCAATTGGATCCCAATGAGGGCTCCCTATCCAAATCCCTATAGGCAAATGTTAGGATCCGATAGCGATATTTTCAATGTTAGAACGCAACGAAAATTCATTACATTTAATAACTCAAATTGTAAAAATCGTTCAAACGTTTCTATGTATTCTTATCAGAAACTTACGACCTCAATTTACAAAGAAACTTTTCGGATAATTATAAAAATACAGATACGAGAGATTAATTTTGAAAAACGAAGCACAGTTCAACGTCAAAAGATCTAGGTATTCCCCAGTAAATTTCTGCGCTGGCAATTATCAATCAGACCGAATACTTTGACAACGCCAAGCACGCAAACACAATC
>OX101788.1:14415699-14459621 GCA_944452715.1 Ophion slaviceki | reverse complement strand
GAGAGAAAAATATCGTTGCATTCGAGCGAGTTTGCATCGGTGGAATGCAACGATATTTTTTGTTCATTTTTTATTTCTTTACTTTTATCTTCATCCCCAGCCTTTTTTTGAGGTAGTAAATTTATAATAAAAATACGTATAAACGTTTAAGCGATTTTCACGGCCCAAATCGACCGAAAGAAAATTGAGTAATTAGCAAGAATTCGATTTCGTTGCCTTCCAACGATGCAAACTTCAACGTCATATTTTATTTCCACTCTCCGATTACTTTCTTCGCGACAAAAACCAGGGCACAAGAATACTTGAAGTGTGAAACGTTTATTTTTTCACGATGTTGATGTTTGCATCGTTGCAACGCAACGTTTTTTTCCAATTTCTCTCCTCATTTTCTTCATCACGAAAAATCTTATTCAGCAAATTTGGGCTCCAAATTTCTCACAAGGATCCTCAAAAACCATTTGATTTTTTTTCGCGACCCAAAGTTGCGAAAAAAGATCAGGCTACTGGAATTCCGTTGCGTTTCAACGATGCAAACTTCAATATCATTTTTTGTCCTCTTCCGACAACGCGCGATATTACATGTCGAAGTTTGCTCCGTTGGAATGCAACGATTTTTTCTTCATTTTCATCGTTATCTAAAATCATTCTCGATAGATTCAGTCTGAGGTCCCTACTGAGAAGCTCAAAAAAAAATTCCGTGTCTCCGTTTCGCCAAAGAAAATTGGTAAATAGAAGAAAAAAAATATTTTCGTAGCATTCCAACGATGCCAACTTCAATATCACGATATTCGTCAACGTCAATCGACAGCGATCGATCGCTCGGCCGTTCAATCTTCAAAACCGATATTTTTCACTGAATCCTTCGAGAAAAAAAAAATCTTCGCCTTCGCAAACATCAAATTGCTCGCGGCGAAAAAAAAACCCGCGAAATTTCGAACCACCACCAAGCTCCTCGGGATGAGTTTTTCCACGTGCCGACTCGAACGTTACGATCGCGGGGCGACTGAAAGCAACGCGCCACCCGCCGCCGACTCGAAGCACATTCTCGAATGAAAAACGTGCTCGAAACTAACCCAAAACTTCGCGTTTACACGGCAAACGAGTAATTCGAAAAAAAAAACATTTTTTTAAAAAGAACCAACCAACGATGCAACTATATTTTTCTTTCATTTTTCATTTCTTTACTTTGATCTACATCGAAAGCCTTTTTTTTTAATTGAACTCGTAAATTTCGAAAAAAAATACGTACAAACAATTTGAATTTTTTTAAGAACCAAGTTTGCATCGTTGGAATACAATTTTTAAAAAACACTTTTTACCTAAATCATAAACAGAAAGTAGCACATTAAAAAAACCCCAAACAAGCTCATCAAATTTTCCGAATTTTTATAAGACAATTTACACCCGCGGAATAAAAGATTTCCTGTGCCAAAAATGACGAAACCCAATAATAAAATCGAGATTTCAATGTGTTTCGACGATGCAAACTCTTCGTTGCTTAAAAAAAATTAAAAAAAAAAAAAACGTCGCTATCATTGCGAATTCGCGGAAAACTCGAGAAGAATCTTATTTTTTTTTCGAACCACGCGTTCGTCACATGCGGAAACGTCGAATGCGCTTCGAGAAAAATTAGACGCATACATACATGTACACATCGAGAGATACGCGCGGATATATATATTTTTTTCATCATAGAGTCACTCTCGTATTTTTCTCCTACGGATGAGACCGTACGAAGAGAAGGAGAAAAAAACAGCATGAAGATGCGTGCACTAAACCGTCGTTGAGCCACTATCGTGCACGCACAGATCTACGTGTGCATATATATATATAGATATTATATATATATATTTATTTATGTGTGTGTGAGCAGCGAGAGAAAACGTCATAGACGTTGTTCTCGTCCTTTGCTCAACCGCCGCGAGACGGTTTTCACGTGTCCCGATGCGTGACGCGCGATATATTGGCGCGTGTACACTCTCGAGCTGTCAAATAGCCACCGTCGAGCCTCCCCCTCCCTCACTATCGCGACAGAAAAAGAACGAAAAAAAAAAACGAAACTCGTCGAGTCGACATCTCGATTTCGAAAAATCTTCGAATTTCGACCAAAAAAGATTTGACAATCGCTGACGGACAGATGTACGTCGAAGATACGTCGAATCGGCTCAGTATCTCTTCTCTCTGGCGATGCACAAACGTTGCACGTCGATGCCTCGTTTTTTCGTCGTCACGCACCTTAACGACGGCAGATTTCTCCCCTGCTTTTCTCATTTACTCGCGATCGTTGCGAGACGAATTTATTACGTTTTTACTTCTCTCCAATTTCTTTACGTTCGTTCATTTTTAATCGATTTGTTTAACAAAACTTTTCACACTGGTCGTTTAAAGCTTGAGTTTTCGTGCTTTATCGATGTTTTTTGTTGTTTATTTTTTTGAAACACCTTTCGTCGATTCTCCGGGTTGCTCTTCCAACGCAACTCGTCACTCGGTGCTCGTTGACGAAATCGCGAACGACGCGGAGCCATCGAAAGAATAAGGAATTTTTGAGGATTTTTCTTTCGCCGTTTCACGGGTTTTCGCTTCGAGAGGTTTAAATTTCGGTGAGTTGGGTGATTTTTTTTTGGGGGGGAGGAAATAACGCGAAGGCCACGCGCGTGCACACTCTTCGATTCGAAGCTGCGAGGGTGGTGAATATTTGGTGAGGATGATGGCCACGTTTAAAATTAGACGCCCGCATATCAATATTTACCTTGCTACATGTAAAATGAATAGAGAGAGCCTGCCTGAATCGAACGAAGGAAGGCTCAACCGGCCCACTGTGACGTCGCCGGCCTACTGTCAGCTCAGCGCTCGCTCGGCCCCGCGGTCAACTAACCTACCGTATATACGCCGCGATATTACGAACGCACCATTGATCTGTGTACACTCTCCACGCGCCTCCACCACCGACTGTTCTTCACGAAAACAACACGATAATTCGTTTTTTTGCTTGTTATGATTTTACGCACTTCGAGCAATGAAATTGAGGATTTTTTTTCGTTATTTTGAAGTGGCGCCACAGTCGATCGCTTGACTAGCGCGGTAGTCAGGTGTGAAACGCTCACGCACACACACGTTTTCTCTCTCTCTCTCTCTCTTGTTCTCCCTCTTCCTCGCGCACTCCTTCGCGCTCGCTCCCACCCGTGCGCTCGGCCTTCCCCTATCGCGCCGCTGCTCTCCCTCGCGCGCGCCGCCGTGCTGCTGCGGGATCTCGCGAACTCCCGGGAAGGGTGGGAGTCGAACGCCAGCGCGAGATAGCGAAGCGCGCGTATACGTAGAGGGGGAAAACTCAACGCGGTGAGAACGAGAGAGAGAGAGACGGCAGTATCGAGGGAAGACGCGCTTCGTACACTGACGGCGCTTTGAATTGGAATACGAATTAAGGGGTTAGGCCACAGTAATGGGTATAAAATCATGTGCGAATTTAACAATTTTTTTCGTATTATAAAGTGATTCACTTATAAAATTAATTACACATCCATTTAGTATGAAAATCAAGCTGTTAGGAAAAATATATATATATATATATTTTTTCGATGTACAAAATGGCCGACTACTCGAAACTTCTCGAAACAGCTTTTTTCCAATCGGCGTGACAAATAACTTCAACAATTTTCACTCGATTTACTTCAAATTTAAAAGTTATGTTCCTAATTGCATTTCGCGGAGAAGTACGTACGGAATTTCTGATTAATCGAAAACTTTTCATTTTATGAGCAGTTTATGAGCAGTTACAACGAAATTTTTCACTGAAAATTCATTTCTTAAGCTCAAATTCCTACAACTTTTGAATAAAACAATATTTTTTAAATTCCGTACGTACTTCTCTAGGTATTCTAATGTAGATTGGAGAGAATTTTTGTTTTTTGTTCTAGGTAAAAAATTGTGGATGCTAAATGTCACGCCGCGGAGCGTCTAAAAAAAGATAAAAGAAAATATTAGTAGTCGGCCATTTTGTACATCGAAAAAATAAAAATAATTTTTTTAACGGCTTGATATTCATATTAAATAGATGTGTAATTAATTTTATGAATGAATCGCTTTTTCATACGAAAAAAATTGTTAAATTCGCACATGATTTTATACTCGTTACTGTGGCCTAACCTCTTAAGGAGCTTCGAGCATTAGCCACAATACGAGATTAAATGAAAAAAATATATGTCGTTGGCTAGACTACTCTGAGATGGCGAATTTTTTTAAAACTTTTTTCACCTCCAAACACCGGAGATAAAAAATAGTTTAACGTATGGAATTTTACGCGCGGTTGGATGCGCAAGATGTTCGCGTTACGGGTGATGTATTTTTTTTGCTATTTAGCGCAAAGATAAACCATTTTTAACAACGGACTACTAAATATAAATACGTACTAAACCTTTGTAAACGTTTTGAAAAAAAAACCCGTCTTGCCTATCGTAAACCATATATATTCAATATTGAACCAATCAAGACTTGATGCGAGATTACGAATCTTGGCTCGTGAATGAAGAGCATTGCTGCCTACCTCAATGGCCGCGAAGTTGCCGTATTTCGGTTTAATATTAATTTGATGTAATATATTATTTTGTAATATATGTAATATATTTTATGTAATTTTATAAATTTTATGTAATATATTATATAAATAACAATATAAAAAATTATATATTATATAAAACTTTTTTTTTATATAATTCATTTTATATATTTAATAACTTAATATTAATTAATGGTAATGATAAATTATCTCGTGACGTAAATGTAAATAGGCATGATTATAAATGATTTAAAATTTCATTCTCAGTTGTATGGAACCTTCGCTGATGCAGTTTTTTCTTAATAAGCATCGATAATGTTGTATTTTTTCAAGTTGGTAGTAACACAAAAGTTTTTCTTATTTAGGTAATGAACATATAAAAATGCATAACGTTGCTCTTTAATTATATATTTTATGAACAATTAGCATCTACAGAATAAATGTATACATCGTATGAATTTTTTGAGGTTCGTTTAAAAAAAATCATAAACCGTCATTTGACTCAACTGGAACGCTCCAACCTTCTTAAGGCGTGTACATTTAGACGGGGAAAAAATAAGCAATTTTGAGGGATTCTTAAAACTAGGTCATAATTATTCTACAATGTTTAAACTTTAGGTATACTTTAATAGTATATTAAAGTATACAAAACAATTTGTTTACGGGGTTACCCCCACTTGCGATTTTGAAAAAATCGATTTTTTTATTGCATTTTTTTGAAGTGCAATTTGAAGTGCAGTTTTTTTTTGATGCCCGGAATAGATGACTCTATGTCAGTTTACAAAAAAAAATATTTTCTTCGTGTAAACTGAAATTGAAACTTTAAACGCGTTTTTCTCAAAATGGCATTTCTGAAGTCGATGACCAAGATTACTCGAACACTAATGAACCGATCTTCTTGAAATTTTGTAGGCTTACTTAATACATAAAAACGAACTTTAATCGTTCGATTTTTTTTTTTCGAAAAAAATGGCCGTTTTATAGCCAAAAAACGGCCGTTTTTTTTCGTTAAAATCGAACCATTAACTTTGACTGTCCGCCATTTTGTGAAAAATGAATATTTTTTAAAATCCTTCGATTAAAGACTAGTGTATACTTATATTTGACTAAATCCATCCGCATTTTTTTTTCAGATGATCCACTTCGCCACAATGTTGGTCACCGCAAACCGTGTATATAAAAACATTATTTCATTGACGGCCATTTGCCACTAAACAATGTAATATTTTTCAATAAAAAAAAATTACTGAAAGTTCTTCAAGATGTGTTCTTTAAGATGGTATATTGATCCATTAAAAAAGTTTTGTAGTTTTCTTTAAAAAAATCATGAAAAAGGCCTTTTTGCGCTACAAGTGGGGGTAACGCCTTAAATTCATTTATCATCGAGCTTCCCTTAGATTTGGATTTGCAAAAAAATTGCAACATTTCTTTAGTTGGAACATGTATAGTTTCTATGTGGCGGTAATTAAAATGAAGAAAATGCAAACTTACGAGAATGCCACGCATTCACAAAAAACATCAACATTTCTGTAAAATTAAAAAGGTAGTTTTTTTTTTCAAATTTTTCAAAAACATTTCTCGTCAAGTAAAAGGTAGCAATATTATAAATATTTTTACCAAGTTTCAACTTCATCGGCTCAATAGTTTCTTGAGCCGATGAAGTTGGCTCATCGGCACGCCAACTTCGATAATGCAGTTCTGAAAAAAAAAGTTTGAAGTTTACGCCCGCTCCGAATCCGAGCGGTGAGGCGCAACGTTGACGGGCTGTAACGTATGAAATTTTTCGAATTTCGCTTTAAAAGTTCGGAAAAATATTCTACATACATAGTTCTATCGTTTAAAGAGAAAAAAAAAGAAATCGAATTTTGGATCGTTGCAAATGTATATCCCACCTCAAAACCACCCAATGCTCTCATGGTATTGCGCGTGAATTCGCACTTCCGCCTTTTTAATTATTTATTTCGATGTTAAGAATCCTCGCGGAAGGATGATCGCGATAGGGGGAGAGGGAAGCGCGACACGAGGACTCGACGATTCGTATATTAATCCAGTCGGAATAGGCACGAGACCTACTCAAAGACGCAAGAGCAGCGCCAATTTTTTTGTAAGTTTTCTGGACCTACAGAAACACGCTCTCAAGTTTTCGTAAAAATCGTAGTTGTTTTTTAGCAATTAGAAATTATTAAAAATGAAAAAATCGATTTTTTAGTAGTTTTTTTTTTGGAATTCGTTTTATCGAGAAATGCTTCCTACAAAAGTTGTACGTCATAATATCCTCTATAAAATAAGTCCTATGCAAAAATGACCTAACATTGTTGGTTAAGCAGTTAATTGCAATTGAAAAAAAAATGCTCATTTTGCTTTTTGCATCCGTTATAGGTCATTTATCGACATAACATTTCAAATCTCATCCATCATCTAGGAAAAACTCTCCCCAAGAGATACGTGCAAGATTTATTGATCTACGTTATATATTTAAGCAACAATCTCCGATCTACGAAAGTCCGGAGTTTTCAAATTTCCATTTCCGAGGAAGGCTCACAGAGTAGAAACAATTTCAGGAGCTTCGGTTCATCATGTACATTCTCGATAAAAAAAATTAACATTTTCGTTGAAAAAAAAAACAATTTTTCGACGATTTCAAATTTTTGCTTATAAACATGTGGAAATAACTCTATAAATGATGTAGATATAGACGTTCGGTACGATTACGAACTTCTTTTTGACATTTGGCGACGAGGTAGGGGTCAGGCCCGATGAGGTCGAGTCCTTCGGCAACCGATAGTTACGGACAATTCGGGAGAATGTTATGTTATTATTGGACTTACAAGGAACACCCCTTAAGTGTCCGCCGTCGATTTTGAGAACTATTAGACACGTATTTTTTTTTATGTGCGGAAAAAACGATGTTAAGGGGGAAACCACCCCTCAAAGAAGCAAAACCACCCCCCTGTCGAGGGGTGGTTTTGCAGTTTCCTCCCCAAGCAGTACATCGACCTGACTGAAACAAAAACCAAATCTTTTCTAATGTAAAGCGATGAAAAATCCACTATAGAAAAATTCAAAAAATTAAATTAAGGGTTAACGTGCCTTTCTTCGAAGCGTCGTTTCCCCCCGGAAAACGTTTTTCCGCAGATTAAAAAAAAGACGTGTCAAAAGTTCTTAATGCTTTGTCACATATATGAGTTTCAACAAAATCGAAGGCGGACACTTAAGTGATGTTCCTTGTTAGTAAAACAATGAGAAGAATGTGACGATGAATATAATTAATACGGAACAATTGATAAAAATTGTCTTTGCCCGGCAAATGTAATTATTTGGAATCGATCATGTTTTCCGAGCATCGCTGCCGGTGCAAAATAAATAAATGCGACAATTCCCAATATTTAATAAGTGCACGAAAATGCTCTATTAATTAATATTGATAATTGGTGATAGTATATTGATAATAAAATTGTAATAAGTAGAAAATCCTAAAAATTGTACAAAAATAAATAAAAACTCCGAAAATTGAGCAAAAAATAACAAAATATACAAAATTTCTATTCTAAGAAAAAAAAAAGATATACCCCATTCCATCAGCGATTAACAGTCATTGATAGAATTGGAATAGTATACCTGCAATGCTTCCCAAAAAAGCTCACGAATCGCGACAATTCCCACTTTTATAATGAGTAAACAAAAATCCCTTATCAATAAATACAAAATAATAAAATCATTTAAAAATCACAATACTAGAATAAAAGTAAATAAAAATTCCCAAAAATGAATAAAAAAGCAATAAAGCAAAAAAAATGTCCAATCAACCAAAGGAAAAAATTCCCAGGCCTCATTCGAACGAGGATTGGCACACTCATCGATATCATTGAAATATTACACAGGCATGCCTCCCCCAATAAATGGCATTGAAGTTTGCATCATTGGAACGCAACGAAAGTTCTATTTTACATTCTAATTTCCTCATTTTTATCCCCATGCAAGATCATTTTTTTTGTAGATTCGTATAGTAGATCGCCAAATGAGTATCTTAAAAAATTCTTGCGGTATTTTCGTGGTCAACACATGCCAAAACAAATGGAAGCAAATCCGAAATATTAATGTTCATCGCATTCCACCGCGCAAACTTCAGACCCATGAAAAAACTCACTTTCACCCCTAAAATCGTTAACTCGACAATTCTCACATACTCCGATTCTCCATACGCCCAAATGATTTGCGAATTCGTTTCAAAGTTGCCACTTTCTCCACTACTACGTGATAACAAAAACTCCAAAACAGTCGCTCCACGATACTCGCAAAATCTACAACTAAAAAAAAAATCTTCCACCCGCGTTTTCAGTACTGCCGTACGATTCGTTTGATCGATCGATTGCGGTACCTTAGATATCCCCGCTATACCCGGAAGCCGATCGTCGAATCGTCTTATCGCAATTACACGGAATTAAAAAAAAAACGTTGCCTACGAATTTCTTCGTGTTCGAGTGTCCAATTCGCGAAATGAAATTGTGCTAGCGAACCGGGAGAGAAAGCGAATATTTCTCAAACAAAAAGGGGTTTTAAAAAGTATCAAAAAATCCCCCCCCCCTCTCTCTCACACACACACACACACATACACACAGATATATATATATATAGATGTACACACATACAGTACTATTCCGAAAAAAAATATCGCATATTACCGAGGTTGTGCGTGCCGCACGCGCGCCAGTCAGTAGCTATGCGATGACTCAAGTCCGGCATTAACTCTCAAACACATACAAGTATGTGTGTCCACATTTATGTGTTATATATTTGTATATTCGCACACATGTATATATATGTGTGTGTGTGTGTGTGTGTGTGTGTGTGTGTGTGTGTGTGTGTGTGTGTGTGTGTGTGTGTGTGTGTGTGTGTGTGTGTGTGTGTGTGTGTGTGTGTGTGTGTATATATATACACACACACACACACACACACACACACACACACACATGCATACGCACGCACGCACGCACGCGCACACACACACACACACACACACACACACACACACACACACACACACACACACACACACACACACACACACACACACACACACACACATATATATATATAATAGCGAGGCCTTCTAAATATGAAAAGGGCCTAACTCCTACGCCTTTAAACATTGGTGCGTTAGATTTAGGTCTTTTCGGGGTACGTCGTCGATAATATGTGTTTATATATATATATATATGTGTGTGTGTGTGTGTGTGTGTGTGTGTGTGTGTGTGTGTGTGTGTGTGTGTGTGTGTGTGTGTGTGTGTGTCTGTGTGTCTGTGTGTCTGTGTGTCTGTGTGCGCGTGTGTGTGTAAACAGACACACACACACACACACACACACACACACTATATATATATATATATATATACAGCAGGATCTGCGCGACTTTGGAGAGCGGTAGAAAAAAGCCTAGACCCCTAGACGTGTTCGACCAGGTGGCGCGCGGAAGGCCAGTACACCAACACAAATCCTCATCCGTGAACTGCCCAATATATCGAGACTCTCTCACTCTTTCTCTCTCTCTCTCTCTCTCTCTCTCTCTCTGCGTCTTCGCGAATAGCGAATAATAGTATCGGTATAGCCACATTCGCGATTATATATAGGCTATAAGTGTATAGCAAAGTATGCACGTGCCAGCAGCTCGCGTTCGCGAGATATACCTGTCGAAATGTACGGGCCATTCCGTGAAAAATCGACGGTCCGCTCGATTGTCCGCGTCTCGTAAGATTTTCGTTACTTCGTGAGCTTTTTATTATCCTAAAGATCAGGCAACGCGAAGTTTTCAAAAAAGTGGGCTGCAAAAGCTTAAGTCACTGGAAATGCCGATTTTTTTAAATTTCTGAATCTCCAGGGCTGACAGCCTCGAATTTCTGGCTGTCCCGTTTTTCAAACCCGACTAGCATCGTACCGCTGACGTTTGCATCGTTGGAATGCAACGATAATGATGTTTTTTTTTTTTATTTCCCAAATTTCCTTTGGCAGATTTGAGCTAGGAAAATCGCGCATACATTTTTCAGGATTCTCATTGAGCGATCTGCAATGAATTAATTATGATTTTGGATAATAATGAAAATGAGAAATCGGTAAGAGTTTTTGTTGCGTTTCAACGATGCAAGCATCGATTTTGGACACTCGTCCATGACGTTTATCGAGTCCGGTTTTGCGGAAACTCACAGCCGATTAGAGACATTTAATTTCCCCCTTATTCGTTTGGAAATTTCATTTCCCGAACAATTCAATGCGAACTGCAGAGAAAACAATTGTCGTCGGTTTGCAATGCTGCACATTTTTTTTAATACTCCGACGTAAAGACGCGCGGCAAAAAACGAGGAGATTATTACCAAAGTTTAAGGATAAAAATAATTACGGAACAATGAATCAAAATTGTCTTCGTCCGGCAAAGATAATTATTTGGGATCGATCACACTTTGTGAGTATCGCTGCAGGGGCAAAATAAATAAGTGCGAAAATTCCCAATGTTTAAGGCGTTACCCCCACTTGTAGCGCAAAAAAGGCCTTTTTCATGAATTTTTTTAAAGAAAACTACAAAACTTTTTTAATCGATCAATATACCATCTTAAAGAACACATCTTGAAGAACTTTCAGTAATTTTTTTATTGAAAAATATTACATTGTTTAGTGGCAAATGGCCGTCAATGAAATAATGTTTTTATATACACGGTTTGCGGTGACCAACATTGCGGCGAAGGGGATCATCTGAAAAAAAAAATGCGGATGGATTTAGTCAAATATAAGTATAAACTAGTCTTTAATCGAAGGATTTTAAAAAATATTCATTTTTCACAAAATGGCGGACAGTCAAAGTTAATGGTTCGATTTTAACGAAAAAAACGGTCGTTTTTTGGCTATAAAACGGCCATTTTTTTCGAAAAAAAATCGAACGATTAAAGACTACATTTTTATGTATTAAATAAGCCTGCAAAATTTCAAGAAGATCGGTTCATTAGTGTTCGAGTAATCTTGGTCACCGACTTCAGAAATGCCATTTTGAGAAAAACGCGTTTAAAGTTTCAATTTCAGTTTACACGAAGATAATATTTTCTTTGTAAACTTACATAGAGTCATCTATTCCGGGCATCAAAAAAAAACTGCACTTCAAATTGCACTTCAAAAAAATGCAATAAAAAAAATCGATTTTTTCAAAATCGCAAGTGGGGGTAACCCCTTAATAAGTACACAGAAATTCCTTATAGGTAAATACCAATAATTAACCCTCAATTCGTGAAGGTATTTGAGACACCTTAATCCCGTGAACCTGGGCCGTTTTTGTCTTCGCACTACCAAACCAACCATTGTCAAAGAAAAAATTTGAAAAAATTCATGGTCAATCTTTAGGTCGTACTTGTCAAGGGAAATATAGGGTTTTTTTTTCTTATTTTTGATATTTTTTTTTCATCAAATATTAAGCAACCTGCAAGGAAAATGATTTTGGGCAGGACGAAAACGATCCCGGTTCACAGATTGAGGGTTAATGATAATACAGGGTGAGACACATAAAGTGCCCATGTAGAGATTGACCATTGGGCCTGGGACGGGCCTTCACAGTTAGCGTTTCTAGAATATTGGGCCGTGAGTATTTACCAATGAGGTGCCTTTGTAGAAATGATAAGAACGGCCCGATATCGGCCAACAGAGCCAACAATTATTGGGCCAATGATTTAATTAATTGTAGCGCCAATGTTGGTGATTGCACTTGGCCCTACGTGGGCCCTCTTAAAGGGCCTATGTAGAGATTGACCACTGGCTCTATGATGGGCCGTCACAGTTGGTCTATCTAGAAGTTAGTCTATCTAGAATATTGGACCGTGAGTTTGTTTGGGTGCGTGATAAATATTCAACCTATATCGGGCCAAGATTGGCCCGAGATTGGTCCTTATGGATACATATTTCATGGAATAACGTTGAAATAAATTGTGATTTGCGCATATGACAGGTTTCACAATTGGCATATTTTACTTACTTATGTTCGTTATTTACAAATGCCAATAATAGGCCAAGACTTGATTACAAAAACTGAACTACAAAATATAGACGATTAATATATGACGTGCCAGTTGTTTGCCTATTCTGGCACAATATAAAGATAACGAATAACCCAAGACTTAAATAAAATAAAAGCAGGTATGGTCTGACCCACTTAGCCAATAACGGGCTTAGATTAATTAAATGTAATTTCCAGTATTTTAGCATTGCCAGTTTAAAAGTTGGCACATATTGTTTATCTATCACGACTGTTTAATGAATTTAAAAGATGGGCCATGATAGGTTTTAACTATGGGCCGATATTGTGTCGGTTTTCAATTTAGAACGAGACAATAATGAGCCAATGTAATAGCCAGTATTTTAGGATTGGCAAATTCAGTTTAACTATGACTGCTGTTTATTGGTTTTGAAAGATGCGCCAGGATAATCTTTAGTAATGGGCCGATATTGTGCCGGTTCTCAATTTATAACGGGACAATAATGGGCCAATTTAATTGCTTGTATTTTAGCATTACCAGTTTTTAAATTGGGAAATATAGTTCAACCATCACGGCTGTTTATTAGTTTTTAAAGATGGGCCAGGACAGGCTTTAAGGGTGGGCCGATATTGTGCCAGTTTTCAGTTTAGAGCGGAACAGTAATGGGCCAATATTATTTCTCTGTTGTTGGCTTATAGGATGGTCCCAATATTGGCCTGATCGTAACATTGGGCAACTCATGGCAACCTCTACATGGGTGTTACAGAGCAATAGCACTCAAACTATTGATCATATCCAAAAATGTTTCAGACAAGAGTTTCAGTATTCGAGAATACTGCCGTAATACTGGACCACCCTATTTTTTATCGGTGGAGACGCTGTAGCTACGTCAAGGTCAACTCCACTTTTTTAAATGGAATGGTACATTTTTTCTTCAACCATCTTGTGGAGCACCTCAAGCCGCGTAAAAAACATTCGGGGGGGATCACTACCAAATATTTGGTAGTGATCCAGATATTAAAAAAAAATTAAGTGGAGTCGACCTTGACGTAGCTTCAGCTTGACCGATAAAAAAATAGGGTGGTCCAGTATGACGGCCTTCCCGAACACTGAAACTTTTGTCCGAAACATTTTTGGATGTGATCAATAGTTTGAGTGCTATTGCTTTGTAACACTGTATGTGCCTCACCCTGTATATTAATACACATCAATAGTTTCAAAAAACCCAATACTTTAATACAAATACATCAAAGCTCCGAAAAACGAATAAAAAATAAAAACAAAAAAAAAATTTTAAATAAATAAAAATATGACATAAAAATCAGAAAAAACATGGCAAATCGGGTCGATTTGCAATGCTGCACTTTAAAAAAAAAATATTTCGATACAAAGACGTGCGTTAAAAGACGAGTATCTGCGGGCCTCTCGTCGATCGTTTGACTCCGAACGGCACGTATATGAAGGAGTGAGTACATATACGAGAAGCTCTCTCGTCATTATCCGTGCGGGCCTCCTATACATATCAACACACACACACACACACACACACACACACACGCACACACGCACACACGCACACACGCACGCACACACACACACACACACACACACACACACACACACACACACACACACGCACACATACACATATACATGTATATATGTATATACCTGCAGGATGGATTCTTAGGTAACGCGAATTGCGCCCGAGCGGAGCTCTCCTGGCTCAAACCACATCCGCGAATCGTTTTGTCCCTCTTTCTTTAATTTACTCCACTCGTCCCCTGTCCTCTCGCTCTTTCTTTCTTCTCGCGAACCTAAAGTACGTACGTACGTACGTCAACCGGGAAATCCCCGTCATCGGTGCGTACACGTGCTGTATAAACGCAGACTCGATCATCTATACACACACACACATACATACATACATACATACATACATACATATATATATATATATATATATATATATATATATATATATATATATATATATATATACACGTATATCAATGTTTTACCGATAATAATGTATTACGTATACCTATGTGTGCGTACGTGATATATTCGATCCACACGTGCTAACAATCGTTCCACAAATATACTTCCCTATCAGGTGGCGCGCGCGCGCGAAAATGCGCGATCGTTGGCGAATATAATCACGCGTGACTAGTATAGTGCAACGTCTACTACGTAACGAAACACGAGAACACATAAAAAAAAATTGTTATCCCCATATACGAGGCTACTAGTCCAATTGCGCAATTATTTTTCTTTTCCGTTTCTCTCGCTCTTCCCCTTGGGTATGCTCTTCCGCGCGTATCATTCACGCATTTTGGGAAAAAAGTGAACATTTCGATAATCGACATTACTTGTTATTTATTTTGCGTAAGTGATTGGGTAAAATCTGTGTACGGGAAGTTTCAAGGGCACGATAGGAAAGAGGAACGTTCCTCGTGGCAGGCCAATAATCGAATCGCGTGTCGTATCGCACTGGCACTATCGAAATCGCGCCGCTTTGCCGCTGCAGCGTGTGGCGACCGCGCGTTCTTAGATAACGCATCGCTTCGCACACGTATTTGTCTCCACGTGTGTATGTAAATGGGTATACTATATATTTGTATGCACCCACGTGAGTACGCATATATGCACGTAGATTGATGCAGAGCTAAAAAAAACATGACTCCCGCGTGTGTTTGCAAGGCACACATTGCGTGGGAAACACGCAGCGTTGCAACTACGTATTATAGTTTCCAATGCGGTGTATCGTACGTGAAAACGAGAAGATATTCGCGCCGCGGAAAACTTTGCTCTTTTGTTTTTCGTTAAGCGTTGCGAATCGATTTGCGGTACATGGTTGTTAGAAAGTACTTTGTAAAATCGTATATACGTGGTTTGTTTTTCATATATTTTTTGACGTCATAGCGGTTTCGCGTGGTTTTTTTTTTATTTTCCTTAAGGGGTTGTATACAGTCGGGAGGCCTAAAGTGATCGATCTTTCAAGAATTTTTCTTGCGAAGACCTTTAAATCTATTAACGTAAAAATTTGTACACACATTATGGTAACTTGTGTCTGTATTTTAACATTTTTTATTTGCGAAATAATTATTTTGAAAGGTGCTATAGCTGATCTCCGGGAGCGCCTCTAAAAAAGGCGTCTTGCGGTGAGCACGATATCTCTGGACTGGATCATCTAAAATTATGAAACCAAAAATATTTCGTTAATATAATGGATTATCTTGTAATTGATCGAAGGAATAAGCAAAATAATAATTTTTGACAAAATGGCGGCTTCTCAAACAAAAAAATCGATTTTTGACAAAAATGTAGGCCTTAAATTGTTTATAAAATGGAAAATATTTATCGGTGAGAAAAAAAACTTCGATTAATTACTAAAAAATATACTTGAAAAGATTGTGTTAAAATTTGAGACTGATAGGTTCAGCCGTTTCCGAGAAATCTTGCTCACCGACTTTAAAAACACAGTTTTGAGAAAAACGCGTTTAAAGTTTCAAAAGTATTTTACATATAGTAAACAAAGTCATTACAAATGTGCGTGTAACTTCGAGAACATTCGCCGGATTGACAAGAAATTTTCTGTGTGTGTACCTAAATATATGGACATTACGAAAATTAAATATTAAAAATCGATTTTTCGGCGTTTTTCCGAAATTTTAACTGTATATAACCCCTTAAGGGGTTACGTGCGTTTCGAAGCCAAGAAAGCATAATTTCTATATTTTTACAAAATTTAATATATGAATTATTTTATTCAAAATGTTAAGCACATAAAAGAGCAACATTTCAACAATATTTAAACAAAATTTCATCCGAAAATTTGGGCAATTCAGCCGGTGGGACCTGGTTTCTGGAAACCCCTTTAAAAAAGTGTCTTCGTGGTGGTCAGGATAAATCATGATAGCTTTCTCTGAAATTAAAGAACCAAAGTTTTTCTGTTGGTAGATAAGTATATCACCCGATTGAACGAAGGATTGAAAAAAAAATTTGAATTTTTGGCAGACTTGTATGCAAAATAGTTCAATTTTTGGTACAATTTACACTACGTGTAGCCTTGTAATATTAGTTGTAATCGACAAAAAAAACTTCCGTTCAATCACTAGTCAATGCAATTTTGAAGAAGTGTGAACAATTTCAATAAGATCGGTGCATTAGGTTTTCAGAAATCGTGTCCATCGACTTCCAGGTTCATGCTTTGAGAAAAATGCGAATACCTGCGTCGCTCCCGGTCGGTCTTTCCCAATGGGGGAATTCCCAAAGGCTCTCTTTCCTGGACTTTTACTCCGATTGACTTGAAACTTTGGGAGAATATTTTAGGCATATTGTACTATGAGATAATAAGATAAAAATGGATTTGTTGAAATTTTCAAACCCACGTGACCCCTTAAATTCCCCTGTGGAGTTTCACGTGTTACCCTTCCCAACTGGACCCTTCCTTTTTAGAACTCAATTTTTTTGAATGGGATCGCTATTTTTTCAGAATTTTGTCAAGGAACTTAAAAGATTTGGTATGAAAAATCAACAAGCCCGTATTCCGGGTGAGGGAACAATTGAAGGGTGTCTCAAAATGACCTGACATTTTTAATTTCACGCCATTTTTTTTTGTGTTGAATATAAAGTACTAATCTTTGACAACTGGCATCAGGAAGTATTGAGGTTTAGTCATGGAGAATTACACGATCGAGCAACGGGTAGAAATTGGTATTCGCTGCATTGTTCCTGCATAGTTATTGCAGACGAAGTTTCATGGTCGTGTTATCTAGCGCCGCGGCGATGTGAATTGGCCACCAAGATCGCGCGATTTTACGCCATTGGACTTCCGTTGGGGTTTTCTGAGAGGTAAAGTGTATCCCAATGATCCACAGACCATTTCGAAGTTCAAGGAAGCAATTGGACGCACCATTAAGGGGTTAGGCCACTCTAGAAGCCGAAAAAATAGGCTTTTTGGGGATTTTTTTTTTCAGAAAAACTACAAAATAAATCGAGATTACAATTATCTGATGGTTTTTTAGGCAAATTTTTGGAAAGTGAAAAATTTGCCGAAAAAATCGTTAGATAATTCGAACCATGCAATTTTTGTAGGGAAAGTTTTTTCCCAAGTCTGATAGGTTAAGGGGCTATACCAGTGTCACACTTTTAAAAAATCGATTTTTTTTGTCGGAAAACTTTTCCCGACAGTTTATACTTTCAAGAATATCATCATCATTTATATCAATATCATTTTATCTTGCAAAAATCGATAGTTAAATCTTTAAACGCGTTTTTCTCGAAATGAGATTTTTCAAATTTGCTGACATTGTAACTCAAAGTTTTCACTGTAACTCAAATCCGATTGACTTGAAATTTAAACTGAGTACTCTTGCATATATTTACTCTAAAATGACGTAGGATATTTTTGATTGGTTGAAAATTGACGATTTGGCATTGAAAAGAGCGACCATTTTATAGGCAAGAAAACAGATTTTTTCATAACTACGCAATTTTGTTAGGTTTTCATATTTTTCGAAAATCCTACGTCATTGTACAGAAAATACCTTCCAGTTTAACGACATTTTTTCCCTTTTCGGTTTCAGCTACTCAATCGGCCGGAATCATGTCAACAGTGGAGGAACTTTTTTTTGGCGCCTCCGAAGGCAGCGCATAAGTCGCTTGGATCTCAATATTTTTCTATGAAAAAATTATGTAATATAGGTCAAATATAGCGAAATATATTCTTAATTTTCCGAAACATTTAATTGAGTACTTTTCTTCCAAAAAATTTCCGAAAATCACCCAAATTTTCAGCGTTCACACTGGTATACCCCCTTAAAAAATATTTCCACTATAGTCTATAATAGATTTGCGATACTTGACAAAACGAAGAGAATAAATTTCTCGTTTTCTGTGAACGTGAAAAACGCCCTTTTTTTTATTATTTAGTGTAGTTTCGATTGCGAACTAAACCCTTACGCTCGTATTTTTTTTTTTCAACGATTATTTTGCGATTATGATTGGTGTTGTTGGCGAGGTCGTCCTTGCGGGGAATAGAAAATCGTTTCACGTAATATTTGATAACTCGAGTCCACATTCCTGCGTAAAGATACGCGAAGATATACACGGCGCGTGAAAGAGTATGTATATAGTGAACGGTGCGCGCGGGTACGGGGCGTTCCGCATCGAGTGGAACTTTGAGCAGGGAACTCCGCGACTATGCAACGCCACGCTCCGAGTTTCATTCATTCTCAATCTTTTTTTTTTTATCATCCGGCGAGCATCCCGCGGTGATTCGATGCGGATATTCTTTGCAGCGTAATATCCTGTCCGGGAGGTGTCGAACGATCTAGTTTTTTCTTCACGTTCGTTTTCAACACTACCGCACAATCGCGTTCTCTCTGATTTTTCATTTGATATGCTCATTCTACTTTTCGAACGCTAGATTTCTCTTTCTTGTTTTACAATTTCTATTTTCGCTTTGCACGTTTTCCGATTGCTTTTCTTCTTGTTTTTCGTTCGCTCCATTTTTACTCCGATTTTACAACCCCTAGTTTTCTTTTTTTTGTTCTCTTAGTTTTGTTTCAACTTCCAATCGTTATATGCTTTTTTCACGTTTTCCAATTATATATTTTTATTACTTTTCGTTTGCTCCATTTTTATTCCTATTTTTCAATGCCTGTATTTTTTTCATTCTCTTTATTTTGTTTTTTTGATTTTGAATCGCTATGTGCTTTTTCTTCTCATTTTCCAATTGCTCGGGAGCTTGTTTGGGTTTGTTCAGTTTTTGGAGGAGGCGAAACTGAAGGTGAATGTACTTTGATATTTTAAAGCCTTCATTGACACACTTATATTGTATTTGGCCACGATTTTGACACACTGGGTCCGTTTGACCTGGATAGCACTTCATCCACCTGCCATTAACAACCCTTCGGTCGGTTTTATTGGACAAATCAGGGGTGCACTCAAAACGTTTCTCAAAATGTCTGGAAAATTAAAATTTTCAAAGTATTAAATTAAAACGTAAAAAATTATTAAAAACTGCCAACTTTGGGTAAGTGTACATTTTATTTTGGAATTCGTCCGGGTCAAAATGACCCAGTCCACATAGGGTAGAAATTGGCCGGTTCGCGGAACCTACCTGTAAATGCCCATAACTCCCTCAACTTCAAGCGGATCGACTTCAGGGGTTATATACAGTCAGGAGGCCCAAAAAGACCGATATTTCAAGAATTTTTCTTGAGAAGACCTTTAAATATATTAACATAAAAATGTAAACACATATTATGGTAACTTTTAATCGTATTTTAACATTTTTTATTCCTAAAAATAATTGTTTCGAAAGCTTCTATAGCTGATCTCCGGGAGCACCTCTAAAAAAAACGTCTTGCGGTGAGCACGATATCTCTGGACGGGATCATCTAAAATGAAAAAAAAAAAAAAGAAAAAAAAAACAAGAATATTTCGTTAATATAATGGATTATCTTGTAATTGATCGAAGGAATATGCAAAATAATATTTTTTTACAAAATGGCGGCTTTAAAAAAATCGTTTTTTGACAAAAATTTAGGTCTTAAATTGTTTATAAAATGGAAAAATTTATCGGTGAGAAAAAACCTTCGATTAATTGCTAAAAAATATACTTGAAAAGATTATGTTAAAATTTGAGACTGATCAGTTCAGCCGTTTCCGAGAAATCTTGCTCACCGACTTTAAAAACACAGTTTTGAAAAAAAAACGCGTTTAAAGTTTCAAAAGCACTTTACATATAGTAAACAAAGTCATTAAAAATGTGCGTGTAACTTCGAGATCATTCGCCGGATTGACAAGAAATTCGGTTTTTTGAAAATTTTAATTGTATATAATCTCTTAAAAGTTGCAGAGAATATTTTTAAATAAACAAAATAACCCTTCGGTCGGGTTTAATTGAAAAAAATCAAGGATACAGTTTAAACATTTCTTTATATGTCTGCAAAATTGAAATTTGGCAAGTACAAAATTGAATTGTTAAAAATTATTGAAAACTTTCAATCTTGGATAAGCGTGGATTTTACCTGAAATTCGTCCGGCTGGAAACGACCCAGTGCTTCAACATAGGGTTAAATGAGGATGAACGGATAAAGTTCACGATAAAGTAGTGGATCGCTAATTCAGCGGTGAAAAAATACGAATTTTTGTTTAGGCAGATCATTAAGGCAGTATTGTTGTCTCGAGCGCTGTTTAGGAGGTGATTTTTGACATGGAACTAAAAAAATACAGATGTTTATTGATCCTTTAAGAATATGTACAAATTTAATTTTAAAAAGTTTTATTATCGTGTTCTTTTTTACATTTATTTACAACGGGGCGTGGAAAACGTCCCCAATGGTCGACCAGTGTTGCTGACATTGTATGAATCTGAAAATAAACAACCAAAGTTATTCTCCATCTGTACGAGTGTGTAATGTTTGGTACCAGATACAAAAAAAAATTTGAATAATAATATAGGGTGTCTCAAAATGACCTGACATTTTTATTCATTAACAAAACGTATTAATTATTTGCAAAGTACGGATATTTTCATTTTAATGTAAGGTACAAACGTGGAGGTTATGTGTGGAACGCAATATCCGATAAATGGCCGCCTCGTCCCTGTTTGCAAACGTTCACTCTTTTGACGAAACGTTCAATAACATTTTGGCATAATTGCGGACTAATTTCATTAACGGTGCGTCCAATTGCTTCCTTGAGCTCCGGAATGGTCTGTGGATCATTGGCATACACTTTTCCTTTCAGGAAATCCCCAAAAAAGTCCAATGGCGTCAAACCGCACGATCTTGGTGACCAATTTAGATCGCCGCGGCGCGAGACAACACGACCATGAAACTTCGTCTGCAATAACTACATTGTTTCGCCCGCAGTGTGGCAGGTTGCGCCATCTTGTAGAAAGAATATGTCTTCCAAGTCCATGCCGTTTGTGCCATTTCTCGGATATTATGTTCCACATATAACCTCCATGTTTGTACCTTATGTTAAAATAAAAATATTCGCACTTTTCGTATAAATAATACGTTTTATTGATACATTTAAATGTCAGGTTATTTTGAGACACCTTTTACAAAATTGCGGCAGCTAAACTTTGATTATCAGATTTCCCTATTTTTCTAAACTTTCCACGGATTATATTTGAAAAAAAACTATTTCGACTCAATTGTGCTATCAACGTTGAAAAGCATTATACCGAAGGTGTATGCCAACGCTGAGCTCAATCGGCCAATTGGTTATCGAGATATCGTGGTTGTCGATTTGGAAAGCATAGTTTCGAGAAAAACGCGTTTAAGGCGTAACCCCCACTTGTAGCGCAAAAAAGGCCTTTTTCATGAATTTTTTTAAAGAAAACCTCAAAACTTTTTAATCGATCAATATACCATCTTAAAGAACACATCTTGAAGAGCTTTCAGTAATTTTTTTATTGAAAAATATTACATTGTTTAGTGGCAAATGGCCTTCAATGAAATAATGTTTTTTATATACACGGTTTGCGGTGACCAACATTGCGGCGAAGTGGATCATCTGAAAAAAAAATGCGGATGGATTTAGTCAAATATAAGTATAAACTAGTCTTTAATCGAAGGATTTTAAAAAATATTCATTTTTCACAAAATGGCGGACAGTCAAAGTTAATGGTTCGATTTTAACGAAAAAAACGGCTGTTTTTTGGCTATAAAACGGCCATTTTTTTTTTTCGAAAAAAAAAATCGAACGATTAAAGACTACATTTTTATGTATTAAATAAGCCTGCAAAATTTCAAGAAGATCGGTTCATTAGTGTTCGAGTAATCTTGGTCACCGACTTCAGAAATGCCATTTTGAGAAAAACGCGTTTAAAGTTTCAATTTCAGTTTACACGAAGAAAATATTTTTTTTTGTAAACTTACATAGAGTCATCTATTCCGGGCCCCTACAGAAGTATGGGCCCGGAACTTATACTTCAAAAAAATGCAATTAAAAAAAATCGATTTTTTCAAAATCGCAAGTGGGGGTAACCCCTTAAGGCCTTAGGCCACAGTAACGAGTATAAAATCATGTGCGAATTTAACCATTTTTTTTAGTATGAAAAAGTGATTCACTCATAAAATTAATTATACATCTATTTAGCATGAATATCAAGCTGTTAGAATTTTGTTTTTTCGATGTACAAAACGGCCGACTACTCGAAACTTCTCGAAACAGCGTTTTTTCCAATTGGCGTGACAAAAAACTTCAACAATTTTCACTCGATTTACTTCAAATTTAAAAGTTATGTTCCTTATTGCATTTCGCAGAGAAGTACGTACGGAATTTCTGATTAATCGAAAACTTTTCATTTTATGAGCAGTTTATGAGCAGTTATAACGAAATTTTTCACTGAAAATTCATTTCTTAAGTTCAAATACCTACAACTTTTGAAGAAAACAATATTTTTTAAATTCCGTTCGTACTTCGCTGGCTATTCTAATGTAGATTGACGAGAATTTTTGTTTTTTGTTCTAGGTAAAAAAATGTGGATGCCAAATGCCACGCCGCGGAGCGCCTAAAAAAAAGATAAAAAAAGAAAATATTAGTAGTCGGCCATTTGGTACATCGAAAAAAAAATGTTTTTTTTTTCTAACAGCTTGATATTCACAATAAATAGATGTGTAATTAATTTTATGAGTGAATCACTTTTTCATGTGAAATAAAATTGTTAAATTCGCACATGATTTTATACCCGTTACTGTGGCCTAAGGCCTTAAGGCAGGATATACATTCAGACGTTTCTCACATTTATGAGTTTTATTAAACGGTTTTCACAGACGTATTCTAAAAGTTCTGTAGATTAATCAAATTAAATTAGAAAAAAAACGATTTTTTTCAAACTTCTGGAGAAAAAAATATTGCCTCCAAACTTCATACGAAAGAGAACAGCCTCTCGTTTATACGACGAGAAAAAAAAACATTCCCATTTGACGTGAACTGTCCCATACACGCTGATAGACCTAATAATATATTATTACAGTAATAGAATGTATATCATGTCATATGTATACGAGCAACGATCATTGAAATTGTAATATTCTATATATATATATATATATATATATATATATATATATATATATATACACACACACACATACATATATATATATAATGCGAGCTGTTACGATTCAATTTCATTTTCTCTATTTTAACGGGCACTGTACCGACAGTGAAGCCGAACGAAGCCAGAATCAGAGTGGAAGAAGTGGAGGCGGCCAGTTTTCCGATGCTGGTTTGCTCTCCCCGATCTTTCGAGCACGGACACGGTTACATAGACACACGGGGGGGTATCGTGTGCACGAGATCCGAGTCCGCGTGCCGCTGTGGCCTTTGAAATTGCGTTTACGTGCGTTATTAGGTAACCCCAAGGTATTATAGTATTATACGCAGAAAGAACCAAGGAGAGAGGGGATAGGGACGAGAGAGAGAGAGAGAGGTGGAGAGGTTGGTGATACTCTGGCAATGCGTGTTACGAATCGCCGACTGTACGATGATCGATTTACGCTAGTTCTTTCTCTCCCTCTCTCTTCTGCTTGTTTTTTTCCTTTATCCTTTTTTTATGCTCAACTGTATACATGACGTGATTTTCCACGGACAATATGCGTCTGCAATTGTGGCTTTGTTGTCGTTATAATTATAACAATAGTAATAATATCATATATAATAATAGTTATTGTTTAATAATAAATAATATTTTCAACATTATCAATATTATTTAATGATAATAAATCATAATAATAATTATTATTGTCAATAACAACAAAACTCGTATTTTTTAAGTTAATTTTGCGATTGACAATAGGAATAGCAAATAAATAACTATTCATTTATATATATATATATATATATATATATATATATATATATATATATATATATATATATATATATATATATATGTATGTATGTATGTATGTATGTATGTATGTATATATATGTATATATATGTATATATATACTCTGCCACCCGAAATAACTCGGTAATTATTGACGTTACAAAAAAATTTTCCTGACAAAAATTGTATTTGGCCATCAAATGCGACCATTTTTTTATTTATTTCGGTGGAGGCGCAAACGCACAGTGAAGGTCTCTTTTTCCTCCACTTTTTAAAATGCAATGATACATTTTTTTCAACCATCTTGTGGAGCACCTCAAGCCGCATAAAAGACGTTAATGGGTCAAAGCCGTTCAAGGCCATTCAAGGTCACCTATTCAAATGAAATACAAATCTAAATAGGTGACCTTGAATGACCTTAAACGACTTTGACCCCCTAATGTTTTTTATGCGGCTTGAGGTGCTCCACAAGATGATTGTAAAAAATGTACCATTCCATTTAAAAAAGTGGAGATAACCTTCACGGTGCGTCAGCGCCTCCACCAAAATAAAAAAAAATTGTCGCATTTGATGGCACCCTTCACACCGCACAACTTTTGTCTGGAACGTTTTTTTGTGACGTCGATAATTACCGAGTTATTTCGGGAGGCAGATATAAGAGGGACACCCTGTATGTAAATATTCATGTATTTCTTTGGGGGGAGGCAAGGATCTGGAATATTAATACTTTGCTATCTAATTTCTAAAGATTGTAGTTCTTTTAGTCAGAATTATCAAGATTAATTATGTAAGACGAGACAGAGACAAATTAATTTTCTTATCAGTAGATTATCAGTTCGCGGAAAGCAATCTGGTTATTTAAGGCAGTACAGTGGCTAGTCAGAAAAGAGTTTCACTATAGAAATATTTTAAAACCCCTTTTCGAATGTCGGAAAAAAATTGTGATATGATTGAGTACAATTTTACATGAGGACGAAGTCACTTGATTCTATGCTTTGTTAAATATTGAGACAAGACCAGTTTTTACTCACATTGATTGACTTGGAGAAATATTTCAGACGTGGACATAACCTGTAAAGTGTATTTAAACATGGGAATTTTATTGGTATGATTTCTCGATCGACAATAAATTTGTAAATGATTTATTCTCGCATCGATGCGGTCTTGGACTGTCGTTCCCACATAAGGACTTGGCATGACTAATAAATCACTGGTCCCGAAGTCGTAGCGTTACTATCCGGGTTACTATCTAGGTTCAGATTGACTCCTTTGCTCGCAGCCTATAATCGCTGCCGTTCACTACAGAATTCTCATTGAAACATTCCGCAATCGCTATTTTTTTGCAATATCATTTTAATCGGCGAAATCTCTGGAACACGTTACTTTTTTTTATTCGTATGTTCATCACATTGCGAAATGCGAATAAAACTGAATTAAATAAATATCAAGTAGTCTCTTTCAAACACACACTCACGCTAAATGTTCTGACTCTGGATTTATTTATTTAGCCCAAAGAGCCAGTACCTAACCCTGCCGGAATTTTTACCCCCATTACGTACATTATCTGCGGCGCGTGAAAAAAAAATCTGCGCCTATCCAACAATAAAGTAGGTGCTCGTACTATCTTGGTCTCATGGATGAGGTGAGCCAAAGTCGTGACCTAGCTAAATCGCGTTCTCACACCGTTGAACCGTACATTCAGTCCACTTCACGAAAGTCCCTAGATGCTTTTTTGCAATTGAAGTCACAAATTTACGAAGCTCGGATATTTAATCATATTGGACATACGTAATTTGAATACAAAATATATATGTAAATATGTGTGTGTGTGTGTGTGTATATATATGTGTGTATATATAGATATATATGCATACATATATATATATACATATATATATATATATATATATATGTATATATATATATATATACACATATATATACACATATATATATACATATATATATAAATAAACAGGGTGTCCTGTTATGAATGGATAATTCTGCAACTGTCGATAGGTCACATAATGTCCTACCATATGCTGGAATTGCACTTTAGTAAAAGTCCCACGCTTTTCGAGATTTTGGGCTTCATGTTGTTTTTGAAAAAAAAATCATCTGCTTTCGGTTTTTTGCATGCCATTTCCACGAATGATATAAATCGACAATAACAAAGCAACTTTTTAAAGTAATTGGCTCGATATGCGCAGCACATTTTTTCTTTATTGGTAGCAGGCTACCAAAGCCAGTTCGAATTGGTTTGTATTCAAATTCTGCCCAAGATCTTTTGTCATAAAGTTTCCTTAACATTGAAGATAAAAATAAGACTTTTCAAGATAAAACAAATAACCAAAAGTATTTTTTTATAACCGGGTCAAAAAAGTTATTATTTGTAGAAATTGCATGTGAAAAAGCAGATGATTTTTATCTCGAAAACCGTGGAATTTTGACTAAACTGAAATTCCAGCATATAGTAGGACATGATCTGACCGATCGACAGTTGCAGGATTATCCGTTCATAACAGAATGGCCTGTATATATAAATAATAAAGTAATTTATATAAATAAGAAAATAATATAAATAGACATAGATGTGAAGTGGAATGTGGTGGGGAATGTAATAGGGGAAAGACCCCATACAATGGAAGCTACAATTTACAAAATATATAAATAAGTGTAGGTTAATATATATATATATATATATATATATATAGAAATAAATATTATTATATATAGAAATAATACAATAATCTTCTCAGGGACCAAAGCAACACGAAGTTTTTATATACAGAGCGCGCAACGTGACGCGAGAATCAGTGACAAGCTCATTCCGTTTATTCGATTACGAAATCGTTTCCATAAATAACGAAATTATATTTATCGTATGCTCGATTATAAATACAGGTAGAAGGGGCGAGCAATTGTGACAAAAGCGCCCTCGTTCTGTGTAGGAAGGCGTTCAACGAACCTTTCAGTTGCTCGTTATATACTTGGCCCTCGCAACACCCGGATTTGCGTTTTGAAAATGCCACTGGAACAGTGTCCGTAGAGAATTTGAATTGTGCCATCGTTGGGGGGTCCGCGATATCGTGTTGCCCATGTTTCGTGATAACACGCGAATCCGTCGCAATCTTGAGTATAAGCAACTAAATGTTATATATATTATAATGAATAAATAATAAATAAATAAAAGTCCATAAATATATAAACATGAAAGGGCTGTCTCAGAGTGGATCGATAAAGTGGCATCTTAGTATAATTTTCAGGTCCGCAATTCCAGACGGACGGCTGCAGAAATTATTGTCGACATCGAAGTGTTACCTCGCTAGAAATTGGCATCTGTAGCTCCTTTGTCAGACTTGCAATGATTTTGAAATTATCATCAATGCAATGCAAGAGATTTTTTGCAAAAGAAACCTTGCTCAAGGTTTCTTTTGCAGATATAGGCTACGAAAATAATCCGAACGGTTCTTGGGGTCCTTGTTCAAAAATGGTAAGCTAAATCGGCAAAATACGATTTCGGATTTGATTTGGAGTGAATGTCAAGAAAGACAGAAATATGATGCATTTTCGTTGCATTTTGACAATGCAAACTCCAACGTTAACAATACGATCGATTAAACTTTCCGTTAATTTTCGATATTTATAGCGAAGTCCTTCTCCTTTTTCCAGCATTCTTTAAAGACATTAATTCAATTCCAAAATTCTCTGAAAAAAATCAATTTCAATCCAGGATTTCATAGAAAGATGCCACGTCGAAATTGATGGCGTTGAAGTTTGCATCGTTGGAAGGCAACGAAAATTCCTCTCGATTTTTATAGTAATCTCAGATCATTTTTTTGCAGTGGTTGGTTACAAATGTTTCATAAGAATTCCAAAAAAACATTTCGGTCAATTGGGTGTAACCTAAATGTGCTGAAAACGATACGAGAATACGAAAAATAAATATTTTCGTTGCATTCCAACGATGCAAACTTCAATCACATGAAAATTGTGTAATGAGTCCAATTCAATTCCAACATTTTATAATCAATTTTTTCCCATTCTTATTTACAACGAAAGATTGCGCAAATATTTCAACACTCAAAAATTATTTTTGTTCAATTTATTCCCACACGCACCGTCTCAAACAATTGTAAACGTTTTTCTCTTCGTATTTTAAGTTCTCGGCGTTGGTCTTCTAGCGATAGAAAAGTCTTGATTGCCAATCGATACTTCACCCCTGACAACTCATTACTATCGTCATTGTTATGTTTCCTCCGACAGTTTTTGTTTATGTTCTTTTTCTTTGCAACGCTCCGTCCCTATCTCTATATTATTGAATATATCAGAGCCATAAACTCGACAAGCGCTCCAGCTGTCTCGGCGATAAAAAGCTCATTTTTGTTTTACACTCGCGCTCGTCGTCGTAAACATTCGATAACGTTTCTTTTTCTTTTGATGTCTCTTACTTTCGATGCAAGCGCACTTGTCACTCGTGCTTTCGATACCGCGCTGGTCAATCGCGAGGAAGACCTCTTCGAGACAATATTTAATTAGGCTGGACTCCCGTTTGTTACAATCCCGTCCAAGTTAGGGGGTCAAGTGCGCGAGGTGAAACGATGAGGCTTAATCGCTCGCCCGTGGCGATGAACTCTGACCCAATAGGTGATTTTTTTTTGCGCGAGCACAGCATGCCAATACACGGATGTGCATTTGGACACGTGAAAACAATTGGGAGACACACTTTCCATCGTGTTGCGTACTTTTCAGTACTATTTAAGGGGCTATACCAGTGTGAATGCTGAAAATTTGGATGATGTTCGGGAATTTTTTGGAAGAAAAGTACTCAATTAAATGTTTCGGAAAATTAAGAATATTTTTGGCTATATTTGACCTATATTACATAATTTTTTCATAGAAAAATATTGAGATCCAAGCGACATGCGCGGCCTTCGGAGGCGTCAAAAAAAGTTCCTCCACTGCTGACATGATTCCGGCCGATTGAGTAGCTGAAACCGAAAAAGGAAAAAAATGTCGTTAAACTGGAAGGTATTTCCTGTACAATGACGTAGGATTTTCGAAAAATATCAAAATATAACAAAACAACGTAGTTATGAAAAAAAGTCTGTTTTCTTGCCTAGAAAATGGTCGTTTTTTTCAATGCCAAATCGTCAATTTTTATCCAATCAAAAATATCCTACGTCATTGTAGAGTAAATATATTCAAGCGTACTCAGTTCAAATTTCAAGTCAATCGGATAATTGCTCTTTGAGTTACAATGTCAGGAAATTTGAAAAATCTCATTTCGAGAAAAACGCGTTTAAAGATTTCACTATCGATCGAACATTCGGGGAGTATTAGAGATACGGCCTTGACATTTTTTACAGGATATTCTTGAAAGTATAAACTGTCGAAAACGGCAAAAAAATAATTTTTTGAAAGTATCACACCTGTATAGCTCCTTAAGGGGTCTTCTCACTTTAGACGCTAAAAAAGGCTATTTTCATGATTTTTTTGACACGTTTATATTAGAGATATTGATATAAAAGTTGTTACACTTAATAAATACACTTTCGAAATACATAAAAAGATTTTTTTATGTATTTATGTAACCCAAACAAACTTTAAACGCGTTTTTCTCGAAACAACGTTTTTCGACGGCTTGTTGAAAAAATCGTCGAAATTACTGAATCGATCCTTGTACAATTTTAAGCACATATTCTTTACAGCTATAGCGCATATCAAGGATTACATTTTTTTCTTATATTTACTAATTTGTTTGCCAAAAACGGTGAAAAAAAATGAATGAACGGTGAATTTTTTCTAAAAAATGTCCACCATTTTGTCATTTTTGTATATATAAAAAATCGTATGATATGCGCTATAGCCATTAACATACTGAATCTAAAACCGTTTGATTTTTTTTTGTTTCGGGTGATCCATCTCCGAGATTTCATCAACAGCGCAGACCTACATTTTTAGGACATTTTTTAATTACCATTTTCATCTATAAATAGTGAGTTAAATAAATAATTTTTTTAAATGTCTTTCGAAAGTGTATTTATTAAGTGTAACAATTTTTATATCAATATCTATAATATAAACCTATCAAAAAAATTCATGAAAATAGCCTTTTTTAGCGTCTAAAGTGAGAAGACCCCTTAACGGGTGATGCCTAGTAGTAACAGTTGAAAACAGCTCATTTTTGGGATTTTTTAATAGAAAATCGCGATCAGGAAATTTCTACGAAAATTAGGTATTTGAAAAAGTATCAGCTGAAGAACACTGCAATTCGTTTGTGTGTAAATATCTAATTACTATCAATTTATAGCTAGAGCATGGATACCGGTTTTTCGATAAAATCGAATTGGAATAACGGACCAAAAATCTGATATTGAAAAACCGATATTAGACTCGAACAATACCGGTATTTCGATATCAGAGTTGAAAAAATTAAAATGTCATCATAATTGTTATGATCTCCATTTAAGTTACCTTTACTTGTTTTTTTACGTCTAACAGCCTTAAAATATTATTAGATACTTAACTTGAGGACAACTTTAGACGCCCACTTTTTTTCCAGTCATTGTTTCAACAATGTCGATCCTCTTAATGAAAATGACCATGCTGTTACCTGCATGGCACAAGCTATGCCGTTTATTTGCATTCTGGTAGCTGCTACTATGCTGACTGCCATAAAACGTTCTCATTTTAATTTCGTTTGTATAATGCTTATTTGTCTTGAATAAAAATTCCTAATTTTTGTTTATTTATTTTATGTTGTGTTAAATATATTTAAGAACATAACAGAGTATAGTTATAAATATATAATAAATTATGATCTCAATGAAAAACTGATTTTTAACCCTACGTTGACACACTGGGTCAGTGTGACTCAGACGAATGTGAAATAAAATGCTCACCTTCGCAAAATGGAAAATTTTTGATAATTTTGAACAGCCAATTAGTTTGATATTTTCCGAATTTAATTATGCAGACATATTGTAAAAATGTTTGAAGTGTATCCCTGTTTTTGAAAGGAAAAACCGACCGAAAGATTGTTAATGGTAGGTGGATGAAGTACTATCTGGGTCAAATTGACCCAGTGTGTCAAAATCGTGGCCAAATATAAGTGTGTCAATGAAGGGTTAATAAGTACTGTGGTTTCACTTAGTTATACACTATTATTTCTACAACTTCCATCTTTACTTTCAATCTTCTAACGTTTTTAAGGGGTTACACCCAGTTGGAATTTTTGAAAAAACCGATTTTTCGTTTTCGACGGATTCTTATAATATAACCTTTCAAAAATATTCTCTGAAAATTTCAAGTCGATCCGTTGAAAATTGGGGGAGGTATGAGCGTTTACAGGTAGGTCCACTTACCGCTTTACCGTTACAGGTAAAAACTTCAAACGCGTTTTTCTCGGAATGTCTTTTTCACAATCGGTGACCAAAATATCTCAAAAACAACTGAACCGATCTGCTTCAAATTTCACAGACATTTGTTGTACATCAAAAGGCAGTCCTTAATCGAAGGATTTTTTTTTCAATGCATACTTTTTTTTGATATCAAGAAAAATAGTCGACGATCACTTTCGATCGGCGACCATTTTTTCAAAAATCATTATATTATTGAATCCTTCGATTAACGACTAGATAATACGGTATAAAAACGAAATTCCTTTTGTTTTTTTTTTTAATTTCAGATTATTTGTTCCCGAGCAGGAGTAGTCACCGCAAAGGACCTTTTTTGCACAGCAGTCTGTGTGCAATTTACTGCATCTTCGTCGATTATAAAATTTCCCAATAAAAAAAATTGTCAATGATACTTGAAATGATACCCTTTACTATGAAAAAAAAACGTGAAAACCTGCACCCATTTCCCAAAAAAAAAATCACGAAAACATTTTTTTTCCGGCCGCGAACTAGATGTAACCCGTTAATTAAGGTTTCACAGAAACATAGGAGAATATCGAAATACCGGTATTGCAAATTGATAATGTCGAAATAATACCTGTATTAGAAAAAAACTCCCATAGTCCAAGCTCTATTTACAACCGATATCCGGAAAGCACCTCTCGAAAACGTCTTTCGCGGTGAGCAATGCCCTTCTGAACCAGCTCATCTGATATAAAGAAATCAAACCGATTTCGTTAAATTTTTGCGAAAAAATGGGCATTTTTCGTTCATCAGATCAAAAGTATCGATCGGAAAAAAGTCCTTCGATCAAATACTATATTTTTACATCTACAAAAAGATCGATGCAGTAGGTTTCGAGATATTTTGCTTCCCGACTTTGAAAACGTACTTTTGAGAAAAAAGCGCTTAAAGTTTCGAACGTCGTTCCGAGCGTTCCGACGGGCGTCAACATAACAGCCCATAAATCTGTCACTTTTTATCCGGTCAACGTGAAATTCTCAGGGAACATTCATAAGATGATATACTGTCAAAATATATTGGTTTTGAAAAAAGGTGATTTTTCGACTTTTACAACTAGGCGCCTTAAATCATTTTGAGCTTAGCTGAAATTCAATGAACATCTTTTTTTTTAAATCGCCCACTGTTTTTTTTTTGTTGACAAATCAACTGGGAAAATCCCTAAAACGCTTTTTAGGCTCCTCATTAGAAATTGACAAAACTCTGCAAAGTACGCAGAGTTCGGATAATAATAAAAAAAGGAAGTAATGAAGATAAAAAAAGCATCTTCGTTGCATTCCAACAATGCAAACATAAAGACCATCGATGTAACTCGTTCGCGAACTCGACCCCTCGGACACTCTGTAATCCTTTTGATCTCGTAGCTGACTCTAAGCCCGAGACAATTTATCGCCGAATGATATCGGCCGGTTAACGGTACACCCGCGGTCCGGGCTTGCGACCGTTCGTCCTTCTCTGGCTCTTCTGTCGTTAGGTACGCGATATCTAAGAGAGCGAGGGCAAATTGGAAACACGGGGATAATTTTAGTGTCGTCTTCTCGGGATTTGCACGGACGTGGATTAACTCGCGATACTTTGGGAAGTAGATAATCAATAATGGACTGTGACCCCCTCCGACTCACAAGCAACATCACTTCAGTGTCCACCTTCCATCTTGTTGAAACTCATGCATATCACAGAGCATTAAAAACCATTAGATACGTATTTTTTTATATCGGCGGAAAAACCGTTTTAGGGGGTGAAACCATCCCTCAAAGTTCCTTATTGCAGTTGCTTTTTTCTGCATTTAAAATGTGTTGACTGATCCAAAATCTTTCTACAAACTCCAAATTGATGTTTGGAGCACGGAAAAATTTGCGACAATTGATGGGCCGATTTTGAAATGATGCCAAAAATCGAAAAACAATCGGGGCTTGGTGAATCGAGCGGCATTTTAAAAAGGATACGATTGTGAAAAGAAAGCGCGCAGAGCGAAGTTTCAAATCGAAAGAGAAAAAAAAATGACGGGCTATTTAGTGAAGCCACCAATTTTTTGCCATAATGCAAAAAAGATCTAATTTTTTTTAAATGCCATGTAGGTGTACTTTTACCCTCTGAATACGAATGAGCCATTTATTTTCGTTAAAATCTAAAATTTTCATGTAAAAAATCGTTAAAAATGTATAGAGACTTACTTTTCGTATTTACCTCACGCGATCTTAAGTTTTTAACAAAAACTTTGTGATATTCTTTTGCACTTTTCTGGAATCGCCATAATTACGAAATTTCAAACAGCCTTAGCGGCGGTTCTATTCGAGTGACAAATATTGATTAGGGGGGTTTTGAAATGGATTTGGTAGATTGAGAGAATGTCGCTTGATTCATATCGATGAAGAAAAGTCCACTCGAAAAATGGTCGAAAATAAGGCAAAGTGTAATGATGGCAAAGTTGTGGAAAAATTCGCGAAAATCGACAGTCTGTCTTCGAAATTCTGCCAAAAATAAAAAAATCATAGAGACGCCATGAATCCAACAGCATTTTGAAGAGAATATGATCACGAAGAGAATGCGCACAAAGCGGAGTTCCAAATTCAAACCGAAAATAAATAATCGATGATTCAGTGAAGTCATTTATTTTCGGCCGAGGTGGGAAACAAATTTGTATTTTTTATATTTTTTCAACAAGTCTATATAGATGCATTTTCACCTCCGGAAAACAACTTTCTATTATGTTTTTCGAAAAGCCTTAACTAAAAAAAATCTTCAGAAGCGTGTAAAAAGATGTTTCTCGCGATTAGCCGGCGTAATATTGAGCTATCGATAAAAATTCTTCGACATTCGTAATGGGTGAATATTTCTCACCAGAAAGACCCTTGACGTAGTTTAAAAGACGAAAAAAAAATTCAACCCTCTGCCATGTTTCCGGAATCGCCAAAATCGCGAAATTTCAAAGAGCTGTAAAGACGGTTCTATTTGAGTGACATCACATTAATAGGTTAGTTTAAAAAAAAATTGGTTGCCTTACAGAATGCTGCCTCAGTCCAAAAATGTCCAAAAATCACCAAAAAGGAAAGTCCACTTGAAAAAGGCTGAAAGGGGGCAATGAAGTACGCATGAAAAAGTTGGCAAAAACCGAAGGTCCGTCTTTGAAATTCTGCCAAAAATCGAAAAATACTCGCAACTCGACGATTCAAGCGGCATTCCAAAAAGGATACGATTACGAAACAAATGAGCGCAGAGGGAAGTTCCCAATCGAAGGAGTGAAAAATGGCAGGCAATTCAGTGAAGTCACCATTTTTTGCCGCAATGCAAAAAAATGGATTTTCAATATTTTGTTTTTAAGTCCCTATGGATCTATTTTTACCACGAAATACCAATTCATCATCTGTTTTCGAACCAATTCTTAATTTCCATGTTAAAAAATAGTCAAATATGTATGGAATGTGGTTTACCCCCTTCGGCTTACTCCCGGCAAAAATGCAAAAACAACTCTCTGTGCTCGAAACGCTCTCGCCCGAGCAATGTACAATCGGTAAAGTCGAAAAATCGATGGGAAAAGTCATCCCCAAACGTGTGTGAATCGCGAACAGAAACGATATCATCACGGCAAACGAACGGATCTAAGCGGTGATGAAAACAAGTCAGCTGCTCGTATTTCAGTGAAAAAAGCAGTGGCGATTCCATCATAAGAGAATCATTCGGTCGCAGTAGCGTCTCGCGACCTTTGAGACAGTAGGGCACGGTAGCAAACGTACATAACCTTTTCTCTTTTCTTTCCCCCGGCACGCGATATCAGAGTGTGATCTCTCTTCGTTAACTTGGCGAGAGTGCTAATTAGGATGCGCAGCTCGGCGGAGCTTTAACACCGAGCAAGAGCCGCTCTCGCAGTTGTCGCATTCCTTCTTCCTTTTCCTTGACCATATACATGCGCTCCGGCCTCTTACAATATTTATACACATTGCCCATTCCATGCCCAGCCAACCTCTTTCCATTCGCTAACGCATTTTCGGTTTTTTGTTTTGATGAAAATTCTCAAATTAATGACAATTTTAAGCCCTGCATTGTTGGATGTTCCTACATTTGTTTTTTTTCCGTCAGGGCCGATAGGTGCGAGTTCCAGTTCCAATTTACTGTTTTGGTGCCAGTATATTTATATTTATAATTGTAGTTTTTTATATTCGGTATAATTACAGGATGACTATTCTTGCACAATTAGTATTCACATTTGGACTATTTTTTTAAAGTCTGCTTGCGCAATGAATGTCGAGTGATGAGATCGATAGAAATAATGGTTTGTTCAAAAAAATATACAGAACATTTTTCTGACACAGCGATTTAGCCCAATCCAAAGCCCAAATTTTTGTATTTCTGAATAATGCTCTTTATTTATTTACTAATCGTGCATAATGATAACCTCATTATTACTAGATTTTAGTTTTGTAACATGAATGTCATTATCGCCCACTTTTTTGTTATTAATAATGACGCTCTTAATTTTTTTAGTATTTATATATTAGTAATAATGTTCAGTAGTTACATTCAATAATTGTATAACAATTACGTTTAGTAATTATTTAGTAATTACATTTAATAATTACATTCAGTAATTATTTCATAATTATTTCGTAATGACATTGAGCAGTCATTTAGTAATTACGTTACGTAATTATTACGAAATTCTATTTTCCCATAAAACATGTTTGACGAAATTTAATGAAAAAAGAAAAATTTTTCGACAATTACACGAAATAAAAAATCAACCAAAAGGCAGAATCTTCGTGTTATAACTTTATCGTGTTATAATTTTATATCAGTGTTAGATCGAATTATTTATTAAAATACCGGCTAGAGTGATTAATTTTACACCGAATGACCCTTGTATACTCACCTATGTACCTGCCGGACGAAGCGCGAACGCGTGAATACGCGCGTAGATTCGTTTATGGTGAGGAAAGCCGCTTTCGGTATTACTCACTAGTATATTCGTTCAGCAAGACCACTCTCTCTCTATCTCTCTCTCTCACTTACGTTGCTTCTCTTCGTCTCCTTCGACCCCTCGTTTGTGCGTGTGATTTTTCTCTTCTAACGGTCTTCGATCTAACGGTTTATTATAACGAGCTCATTCCTATCGGATTCATCGATCTGTCCGATCTATAGGAACGTTTTCCGCACCGCAGACGCATCCAATGCGCCCGCGCTTGCCACAATTGATATCAGGAAGCGAAAAAGAAGTTACGAGAAATGCAATGTAATTCTATGGTGTTGAAGTTTGCATCGATGGAATTCAAATAAAATTTTCCTTTTTTCTCATATTTCTTAACTTTCCGTGCTATCGAAATTTATTTTGCACATGTAGATTGTAGATCAATGATGAGGATGTCATAACGCGTTCCAGTGATTTTTTTAGTCTTAATTGGCCGAATGAAGTTGTGGACCCTTCCTTGAGAGACTGGGTCATTATTACCTGGACGAAATTGAAATAAAATGCTCATTTTCCCAAAATGGAAGATCATTTTCATATAAGAAGTACTGTCCGGGTCAAACTGACCCAGTGTGTCAAAAGCGTGGCCAAATAAAAGGGTGTCGAGGAAGGGTTGAAAAAGTTCATTATCTACAGATTAATAGTATGAAAATAAAATTAGTTTTTATTGTATTGTGACTTTAATTAGAAATACAAAATAATTGTGATTTAATTTATACCGAATTAAATAAATAATGAATGAATTAAATTTGATAATAATATTAAATTTATTAAATAAATGCATGTAATAAGTATTTATAAGTAGTAGTAGTATTTTATTCTTTGTATACCCTTTTTAAGGGTGTTTTTATATAAACGTTCGTTCCCATTTACATAAATGTCCCTTCTCATTTATATAAATCATTTTACATTAGTTTTCTTGTATCTATGTTACTTTCTAGTTTCTCAAATTGACTGGCGTTTTCAGTTGCACTTCTATTTTCCGGTCAATTTTTAACTATCTGCTATTTTCCGACCGCTGCTCCAGTTTATTCACTATTTCGTGGTTTAGTTTTCCATTAACTTCCGAGCACTCGCACATAGGGTAAAGTGATCTTATTTTGGCACTCCACCAACTATTGAGACTTCTCTCCCACCTACACAGTGGTCCTTAAAGTGCTAAGAATTGGACCCTTAAAGTGCCAATAATTGGGCCCTTAAAGTGTCAATAATTGGGCCCTTAAAGTGCCAATAATTGGGCCCTTAAAGTGCCAATAATTGGGCCCTTAAAGCACCAATAATTGGGCACCTGACCTGACCCTATGTCTCAAATTTTCAATTGCCTGATCGCATATTCTTCATTTGGCGTCTATATACCCTTTGTTCACATATTTCCCGACTTTACCGCATCTTATCCTCGCCCACAATTCTTCTAACTCTCCGCTACTTATCACGTCCTCCCAATATTTGCCCACGTGTATACCTGTTTTCCTATATTCATATTCATCGCACTATGTTAACCCATCGATTTTGCTTCTATCGTACTGAATTTCTTTCTCAATTTTGATTTTCATGCCTCTTTCTATTTTTCTTCCTAGCTCCCTTACATTTCCATTCCATACGGCTCGCCAGATAGCCCGTCACCTACGCTTTCCATTGCTTCTTATATTTGTTTTCCCCATTTTGATGGATCACTATTCATTATTGGCCTTACTTCCTCCCTTAGGCATTTTTTCGTCACCTACCAGTCCCCAAGAATAAAATATTTATTATTTAATACAAGTTAATGGAATAAATTGAACATCATAATAATAATTATAATAAATGTATTGAATTAGTAGAATAAATCTTTATAATATAAAACATTCATATTTTAATATATAATTAATCAAACAAATGGAATACATATTTATCACTTTACCAGATGAAAAATTCAATTTCAATCACCTACATTGCAACTTCAATTGTATCAAATATTTTAAAATGACAATTATCGAAAAATGAATTAAAAATTAAAGATTTCAAATTTATGATTAACGATTATAAAAACGTAATTTACAATTGAATAAAATACGCTTCCAATAAGAAATCTGTACAGGTCGATCCATCAATTTCCAGGAAAAATCGAGCCCAATTTGTAGCCTCGAAGAAAAATATATTCCCATTACTTCATCTTCTTCGATATTTTTTCCCACATGTGTAGAAATTGTACCGTTCCCTTGAAATGTCCGCACTCCGTGCGAGATTGCCCACGCCATTTTTTTTTTCACCTGGAAGAACAGGCGGGCAGCTTACGACGAAGGTCGGGAAATGCGAGAGAAATGTGCGAAGGAAAAGCAAGTAGGGTTGAGGGGTAGGGGGTAGGGGGTGGATTTTTAATAGGAGGATAGGAAGCACGGAGCGCGTCAGTGTGGTATAATCCGGAACACGAGGAGGAAGGAAAGACGGTTGAGAGTGTGAGAAGGAGGACGTAGGGGTAGTTCGAGCGCGGGGGTTGGAGTGCAAGGAGGGGAGGTTTGAGACGCGCGTGCAAAAGTGTGCAGCGTCGAGAATTCATCGGGCGACGGAGGGCTACCTCGGATCAATCGTAGCCCTCCGTGTATTCTCGTCTTTCCCTCTCTCTGTCTCACTCCGACCCTCCGAAACCCTCCCTCAGCTAGCCTCAAACCCTTTGTCCTTCTTGCTGCGCTGAACGACCTATCTCGCCTTTTCATCTCTCTCTCTCTCTCTCTCTCTCTCTCTTCCTCTCTCTCTTAGCATCTTTCTCCCTCCTCCTTCGCCTACCAACGTCGTCTCGTCGTGTGCAATGTCGTTCTCTTCTTCGTCGTTTCAGCAGTAGTAGCTTGCAACCCTCTTCCATCCGAAAGACTCGACCACACTTGCAAACGCTTCGACCCTCTCGCCCTCTCTCTCTCCGTCTCGCCCTTCAAGGTTCGAGCTCCTTCTCTCGTTATCGCGGACGCGTACACGCAGACTCAACGTCCGGATTCTCCGAGGAATCTTCCGGAATCCCGGGAGCTTCGAAAAAGCTCGTATACTCCGACCTTCCTGGAAGAAAAGTCGATCGACTCGCTTAATCAATTATTATGTTGAAGTTTCCATCGTGGGGATCCACAAAAATGATTTTTTTTTGTTATTGCTTCATTTTTTGTTGGCAAATCAAAAAGGGGAGGGTCTCGTTACCACAATGTTTATCTCTACAACACTGCAAATCCGTTTTTCAACTTCACAATGATGTATCTCTCATCTGTACAAACCGGAAATCCACCAACTGTTCAAGAGTCTCAAGTTTGCAATATGGAACCTCTACAACGATCTAGCCTTATGATTATCCCTACAACGTATTTATGCGGATTTGTATCAACTACACAATGAGGGATTTGCAATATGCATTAATTCTACAATGTATCAACTCTACAAGAACTTTGAGTACTCAACGTTCGACTGGACTATATTCTTGTTAACTCTACAACAGCTGGTATATCAGGTGTTGTAGAGTTAACAAGAATATTGCCCACTTGAACGTTGAGTACTCAAAGTTCTTGTAGAGTTGATACATTGTAGAATTAGCGCATATTGCAAATCTCTCATTGTGTAGTTGATCCAAATCCGAGTAAATACATTGTAGGGATAATCATGAGGCTAGATCGTTGTAGAGGTTCAATATTGAAAACTTGAGACTTTTGTACAGTTGGTGGATTTCCGGTTTGTACAGATGAGCGATAAGTCATTGTGAAGTTGAAAACGGAGGATGTTTGGGATCCTCATCGGAGATTCTGCATCGAAATCTGCGGGAAAAGGTTTTGGATGGATGATGTTGAAGATTGCATCGTTGGAATGCAACGAAAATAAATTCTTTTTGATTACTCAATTGTTTTTGGCCCATCTAGGCTGGGAAAATTGCCCAAACGTTTGTACGTAGTCTTATTAGAAATTCACGACCTCAGTTTCCAAAAAGAACCCTCTGGATAATGATGAAAATAAAGGGATAGAAAATGAAAAAAAATGTCGTTACATTCCAACGATGCATACTCCAAAATCATTTGGATGATACGAGCAAGCAGTATAAAGAAGAACACAATAATTGTCATACGCAAACGCAAGTTGTAGTTTGATCAAAGTTCCTGCATAAAGTATAGTCATCGATACACGTTGATGATGACTTCCGCTCCTGTTTAATTTGGCTTCCGTTTCGCATCAGGGTAAAAACTACGTTATTTTCTTTTTTCGTCATATCGGATTTTATCATGACTGACCTGACGTTTTTTTTCCACTTCCGCTGACCTTGCAAGTTTCCTCTCGCTCGGTAACTCACTGATGCATTATACCGCGTACAAACCCCTCGAGGACTGGGGATAGCCCGAGTTATAGAACGAGCCAACCCTCTCTCGCCATTGTCGTCGAGACACGCGAGGCCTCTCCGGCACAACGTTACTCCGGACAGGGATAGAGTCGGATTCCCTTCTATGTACTTCAACAACCCTTTGCTCGAATACTCCTGCAGTCTTCCTGCTGTTAGCTCCGCCGAAGCCTTCCGCACCCCGGACGGTTTTTATTTGAAGATGCATCAGTAGGTTAGCAATGCTTCGGTAAAGGTGGACGTTTTATTTGTAAACATATATTCACCGGAGATATTCTTCGTTCATTTTTTGGTGACGTCTTCGAACTCTTGTTTTTTCTCGTTTTCGTTACATTCCAACCTGGCGGATTCCTTCCGATGAAGGAAAGATGGCGAACGAAAAATGTTCATGAAGACGCGTCGTTGGAATGCGATCAACATTCTTATTCGTTTTTTTACTTCTTCATTTGCCGATTTTGACTTTAGCTCCCCAATGAGGATTTTAAAAACCGTTCGAATGATTTCTGCAGTGTAAATGGGGAAAAAGAAATTGTGGAATGGAAAAAAGTTCGTTTCCATTGCATTCCAACGGCCCAAGCTTCAACATTGGGTAAAAAAGCCTTTACGCGTGCATAATCGTCCCTACTTCCTCATAGGGACCCAACGGGCCATCGCATTGGATATTTATACTAAAACGTCACGCTCGTAGTGGATTCTAACCGGGAATCCAATGTACGAATCCAATTTGAATCCTAAAGGACTCCCGCATTATCGAACAGAATCCGACACGATTCTTGATGGATCCCATCGCGTTCTGTACGTTGAATTTTCTAAATAAAATCTACAGATATACAAAACGAGTGGGTCTTCAAAAAGTATAAACCTGATCTTCAAAAAGTAAAAATCGCTCAAAAAAGTATATTTAAAAAATCTATTTGGATCACATCACTGAAAATCCACTGTAATCATCGTTTGTTATTGATTTTACTGCACTTTGGCATAATATCACTGCAAACCTACACGCTCACGAACCATCCAATGGGATCCCAACGAGGACTCCCTATATGCAGAGCCCTCACGAATCCGTAGGGGGCGTACACAAATTACGTAACGCAACATTTGCCAATTTTGTACCCCCCCCCCCCCCCCCCCCCACGTAACGGGACCGTAGCGCTTAGCCAGAACCACCCCCATTCCGTTACGTAACGGGTGCTTTGTCGTCAATAATTGCGATTTTTTTCATGGACATAACTAATTATAAAAGGATCGGGTTTATACTCATTTTATAAAGTATATATGCATCTAGTTTGATATCAATATTTATGACAAAATCTTGAAAATTAACCGAGATATATGCCTTGATTTGACGACGAAAAAAAATGTCTCTTCATTGTCCCATCGATATCTTTTTGAAGGGTTATCTGTAAATTAAAAGTAAACAATTTATCGATATCTATACAAAAGTGGCTATCGTTTTGCGTAGCCGTTTCTTTATATTGGTTTTTTTTTTGACAAAATGCCGACAGTCTGAACATTTTTTCTATATTCAAGGCCCTTGTTCTGTATTCAAGCACCCTTTAAAAATAGTAATGATCAAATGTTAAAAACGCAGATACGTACAGCCTTAGTCACTGCCATTACAAAAATATTTTTAACAAAATTAAAAATCGGTTGATAAGTTTTTAAGCATTCGCTTGGACAAGTTCGAAAAAACTAGTTTCGAGAAAAATGCGTTCAAATTTTTCGTTTCGTGTTTCTTGATATAAAGTTACGATTTTTTCTAGAATACTGATACTTACATTGAAGTATCTAGCCGCGGGCGATATGACGGTTCTTTATGTTCATGATAGTTCACAAAATAATAAGAGCCTGTACTTTATCTATTGTAAATGATGCCACAGCTGTAGGGACTGAGGGCACTGGTCGCGCTACCTGTTCTCATTAAAGTGACTGTAACTCCGTCAATTTTCGAACTTGTGAATAAAAATATTGCCTACATTTTGTTCAATACATGTACTTTCGAGAATTATAACAAAAAAAAACCATCAAATTTTGCGTGGGGGATGTGGGAAAGCTACTGTGCACGTTCTTGCACAGTGATTTTCCCCCTTAACTGACATTGCGTATAGAAAGCTGTGAGCTGTCCTGTGTGTAAATTATAAACTTAAACATGCAGAAATTTTGCTATTTCTGGCAGTTTTAAAATCGTGATGTAACGCAAACCTCGACCCCCCCCCCCTACGTACGCAGGCCGTAGCGCCTGCCCCCCCCCCCCAATTGCGTTACGTGATTTACGTACGGCCCCCTATAGAGATGTGGGTGCATCTTGGGACTCCTCAACAAACTTGTCCACGGAATCACGAGAGCATATTTTTTTTGGAAGATCCAACAAATTCCGATTGAGAATTTCAAATAAAATACGGTCAAACGACATCGATAGGGAAATAGCGGGAGAACCATTAGGATTCCAATGTGGACTCCTTAGGTGCAGCGTTCTTATCAAATCCCTATAGGGATGCGATAGGATCTGGGGACTCCCCAACAAATTCCTTCACGGGTAGAGGGTGAAGGATACTCTTTCTTGGGTTTGCATTTTGTCTCCCTTATTCCGTTGTCTCTTCTTCTCCTTCTTCGTCTTCTTCCATATATTTTCCCTCATAACGGCGGAAGCGCCGACGTCGAAGAACCCCCATGGTGACTACAGCGTCAAGCTGGGTTAGTTTATGGGAACCAGAGTCTACGTAGACATCTCACGATCTAACCTCACCCGATCTTCTCTTTCTCTTTCCTGTCCTAGCCAT